>PVKA01044006.1:0-16441 GCA_004027165.1 Ctenomys sociabilis
TTTTAAACTTTTAAATTATAACGAGTCAACAGTGCATTTAGTACTTTAGTGTTTAAAAAATATGAAATTTATGGATAGATAATTAAGTAGTTGCTTTTTGTTTAAATTAGGCATTTGGAACAGTTATGGCAATTGACTCTTAAACCAAGATTCCACAAATAATTATTGGAATTGCACAATAAACATTGCTTGGTGTTTTAAAAAAAAAAAAAAAAAAAAAAAAGAAGTTAGGAAACAGCCTTTCAAGTAACATGTGTCAAAAAACAAAAATTCATAATGGAAATTGGAAAATATGTTTAGCTGAATAAGGAAAATATTACATACCAAAATTTTGGGGATACAGCTAAATTTAATTCTTAGAAGAAAATATATAGACTTAGACACATCTTTTTTTATGATTAAGTTTATTGCTACAATTTAGATGTGCATCATGATCAGACTCATGGGGAATTTGCAAAGGTACATGATATATCTTAGTTCCTCTTTTGTTCCATGCCCCTCTCCTGTCTTCCACCCCGTTCCCTTCCTTATTTACAAAGCTTTGTTTCCATTTTATCATTTTTTCCTCTTAAATACATATATTTAAGAAAGAATGGGCTGGGTGGAGTCTTAGCTCAGCAGCACAGCACCTGCCTGGCAAACACAAGGCCCTAAGTTCAATTCCTGGTACGAAAAAAAGCAAGAAAGGCTGAAAATTAATAAGCTAAACTTCAAAGAAGTTAGGATTTCTCCAATTCAAGAAATTTGAACAAGAATATCAAATTAAACCCAAAGTAGCAAGAAAATATAAAAGCAGAAATCTATTAAAAGAAAAAATGCCCTAAAAATAGAGAATGAAAATCTACACATGTATCATTAAGTCCAACACCTATCATTCCAAAACTGGGAGGTAGGATTACAGACTCAAACCCAGCATGGGCAGTTCAGTGACTTATCATGACCCTGTTTCAAAATTTTAATATTTTTAAAAGGACCGGAAAGGCCGGTGAGATAGCTCAGTGGACTAAGCACCTGTTTTAGCAAGCATAGAGGCCAGGGTTCGATCCCCTGTCCAGCATGCTACACTGGACCCGCCTTGGGGCACGCTGAGCCAGTGAACAAGTCCAGGCGAGGAGGTGCACGCCTGCGATCCTAGCCCTGGGGAGGCTGTGAATAGGAGGGTCACTGTGAGTCCACGCTGCAAGACCTGGTGCCAAACGCATGAAAGGAAAAATAAATAAAGGGGCTAGAGATATACTGTGAAGGCCCCAGCTTCAACTTCCAGTACAAAAAAGAAAAAAAAAAAAAAAAAAACAGGAAGAAAGAGAAGGTATTAATAAGGCCAAATATGGACTCTCTAAAATGGTCTACAACACTGACAAGCCCTGGCAATACTGAAAAGGAGAAATAAACAACAAGGGCCAACATGGGGAAGCACAAATGAAAAGTATCAGGAATGAGAACATTAAGATACAGCTAACAGATAGGATACTATAAAAGGTAGTAAGCTATTAAATTTGAAAAAGAAACTCTCCAGATTCTTTTAAAAAAAAATTGCAACTGACCAAGCAGCTACACACCTATTAAAGAAATTGAATGAATAATATAATTTTTTTCCTAAAAGAAAGCTATGGACCTAGCTAGCATAGTTAGAGAATTCTAGCGTTTAAGAAAAATATAATGCCACACAGAAACTGGAAAAGAAGAAATATTTTCCATCCTATTTTTGGAAGACAGAACAATGCTGATACCCAAACCTGCCAAAAACATTACAAAATAAAGGGAAAGTATACAGCAGTTCCACTTATGACCATACATGGGAGAACCCAGAACAAACTATTAACAAAACCTACAAAATATATGCTCTAACAATCAAGGTGGTTGAATTCTAGGATACAGTTAGTTTAATCACTTTAAAAAGCAATGTTTTCCATTATGTTGGCTAAATAAAATGAAAAAGAAGGGGCCGTGGAGATAGCTCAGTAGAGCAAGTACAGGATCCTGAGTTCAATCCCCAGTATCACACACACACAAAAAAGAAAAAGTAAACTTCTTGAACAATAAATAACATATGAAAAATTCAACATCTACTCATGTCTGAATACAGGTTTAATACAGATCTAGACACCCACTAAAAGATTTCTACAAAGCATGATACTTAGTGATGAGAGCAGCTCAGAACTTCCCCTCTGAAATCAGGAATGAGATGAGATCTGCCATTACTGCCATTTTTCAACATGTTCTAGTACAATACTGCAAGAATAAAATGAACACAAGGATTGAAATGAGATAAAGTTTTCATTGTCAGTTTTTTTTTTTTTTTGTTTTGTTTTGTTTTGTTTTGTTTTCCATAACCAAGGATTGAACTCAGGCCCTTGCGCTTGCCAGGGAAGCGCTTATTCCACTGAGCCATCTCCCTGGCCCTCAATTTGTGAGTGAAAGTCATCATTGCATACATAGAAAACCTGAAAGAATCTAAAAAAAGTTTTAGGATAGATGAGTTTAGCATGATTCCTAGATGCTAGGTCAATATACAGAAACCAACTACATTTATATTAGCAAGTAGCAGTGTTGGAAAGTTACCACTTATAGTAACATCAAAATAACCAGCTTTCTAAAACTAAATCTAGGAAACATGCAAAATCTTTGCTCACGGGGCTGGGGAGATGGCTCAGTGAATAAGCGCTTCCCTGGCAAGCGCAAGGGCCTGAGTTCAATTCCTGGTTCCGCAAAAAAAAAAAATCTTTGCTCACACAATTATAAAATATGGAAAATTAAAACCTAAATAATTGCAGGGATAACCCTATACTGGCAACAGAATAAATAATAAAATGAATACAGTGCAGTCTAGGACAGATCCATACACGTGGTAAAGGTCATGGCAGTGCAAGGGAGCCAAGAAAGGCAAGGCAGTTTCAATAGTGCCTGGAACAGTTCAGTTCAAGTATTCCTCTTAATGACCCACCTGTTTAATGACTGTTCTGATTTATGACTGAGGCGGTGTTTGGACTTATGACCCATCTTCTTGTACTTCAGTTATGTATATTTTATTTAGAGAGGCTTGATTAATGTCTTTTTTATGCAGTACATTTCATTTATACAGTGGTATAATTTTTACTAATTGCACTGTAAGTTCTATGTTGCTATACATCACAATATTGCCCAAAGGAGTTATACAAATAAAAGCAAAGTTAAGTTGGAGTTTCCTTTGGCCATTTCTTTGTTCTGAATATAATGTATATATTATACATAATTACTCATTTAATGACCAATTCTAGTCATAGAAATGAAACTTGATCATTAAATCAAGAGTGTCTGTATCCATATGGTGGGGCTAGGGATTTGGCTCAGCAGTAGAATGCTCACCTAGCAAGCTGGGAGCCCTGGGTTCAGTCCTCGGCACCAAAAACAAAAACTAAACCTCCCCCAAAAAACAGTAAAATCAAAAAAGACCCAAAAAAACAAAACAGCTGTATCCATATGGCCTCAAGTGAAACAACTCTTGCCTCAAATTTTTCATAAAAATAAATTCCAGATAGTTTGCAGATCTAATAAAAAGAGGGACAACAAACTTCTAGAGACATCTACAACATTTTCAAGAGCTTGGGGAGGGGAAGATTTCTTAAACACTAAGGAAAGATCAATTTTAACAATCTAATTAATCAGTGTTCCTCATAAATCATTTGAGTGAGACAAGATATTTGCAACACATAAACAGTAAGAATTGTATTGAGTAGCTCTAAAGAGTTTCTATAAATCAATGAGTTACATTTTAATTTAAAGAACTGATAGTAATGACAGTGTGATTGAGAGATGGAGGGAGGGAGGAGGGATAGAGAGGAGGGAAAGGAACTGGAAAAAGAATTAAGATGTGGTATGTACAGGTACCAGCTACCCATAACAAAAGTAATCATTACATATTGCAGAAAGGGAATTAATTTTTTTAATAATTGAGAAAAATATAATAAAGTATGTTTGCCAATTAAGTTGCTATCCTATGTCCCCTAAGCAACCCATAATTTTTATTAAATTTTTACTTATAATAATTTTTGTATGTCTTTATAGGAATCCAGTTGGTAGAAGAATTCAGCTGCTTCTTGCCATTGTACTAGCTCTTTTCCCATTTATTTCATGGGTCTACATATACATAAATAAGGACATGCGATCTTCCTGGCCGTCACACTGCAAGACAGTAATTTGAGTGGACCTAAGAATGGTGTGTTCTAAAAGTGAGAATATGCAATTTCTTATAAACATTGGGGCAACTGAGTGGTTTTCCAGTTTATTTAAGGTAGTGTGAGCTGATACAAGTGGTATTGTGATCTAAGAACAAGAGATTTATAAAAGCTCTTGAGAACTTTTAGTACTCCCTAGGATACATTGTAGGACTAAACAGAACATGTAAGAATGGGTCTAGGGACCAGGGAGATGGCTCAGTAGAATAAGCGCTTCCCTGGCAAGTGCAAGGGCCTGAGTTCAATCCCTGGTTCCACAAAAACAAAAACCAACCAAACAAACAAAAAAGAATGAGGTCTGTCACACTCTCACTGCCTTTCCTGAGAGGAACTGTGCTATGTGTAGTCCAAAGGCACAAGAATGCAAGATAAGAAATGTGACTTGCTGGGCACCACTAATGACATCCTTGATGATCAGAAGGCTGAAGCAGGAAGTTTGCAACCAGCCTGGGCAACACAATAAAGCCTCAATATAAATAAAGCATAAAAATAAATGCATTATCTATGTGCCTTGGGCAAATATACTGGATAAACCTCCATTAAAAACATTTTCTTATCTATAAGATGGAATATCAGACCTGCTATTACCCAATTACTACAATCAAACTAGATATGAAAGTACTCTGAAAATATGAAGTTGCAAATTACAAAGGGCTGCCTGTGATTAAAATAGGAACACTGAACTCGAGATAGGTTCCAGAGAGACCTACAGCACTAAACTAATCCCATGATACTGAGCCGGTTCAGCGGCAGGTTGAGGATTCCTGTTGAACCAAATCAGCCACCATCTCTTGGAATAGAAGAAAGTTGAGAGGAAAAAGGAACTTGGAACCAGCCAAGAGGAAAATAGAGAATATTAATTACTCATGATTAATCACTCATTATTCCAAGAAATAAGGCTAAAATGTTCATTCTTTTAAGAATATCTGAAGTGACACGAGGGAGGAGGTCATTTTTTAAAGCTGTCTCTCCACAGTGACAGCCAGTACATAGCGACTGGGTGCTTGAAATGTGGCTAAGGTGACTGAGAAAGTAAATTTTCTATTTTTTCCTGTTTTCATTTTTAAAACAATATTCAATTATTAGAAAATATTTGTGTGTGCCTGGAACAATTGGGGAATGTGAATCTACTTTTTCAAAAGGATTTTGAAAACCTACATGCAGATCAAGTCTTCGGAAACAATTTAGTGTTCCAATTAATGGGCTGTTAAGTATAAAATACACATCACATTTTAAAGAAATTGTACTAAAGGAACGGCAAATATTTGTACATTGACCTCATGTTGAAAAGATATTTTAATATACATGAATAAAGTACTGTTCAAACTAATTTGATCCTTCTAGCTTTTTAAAATTAAAATATTTATGATTTACAATGCATTTCAGTGAGATATCAATATCTGCCCTGAAGTTTTTTATATATGCTAGCCTCAAACTCTACACTCAGATACTATTTTCATAAGGTTTAAGAAATACTTTAGGGGACTTGGGAAATGGCTCAGTAAAGAAAGTGCTTGCCTGGCAAGCACTTTGGTCCTGAGTTCAATCCCCGGTTCCACCACAAAAAATGAAAAACAAAAACAAAAAAAAAAAAGAAATACTTTAAAAGAATTAGTAAGCCAATTCAAGGCTCTGAGTTCAATCCCCAGTATTAGGGGAAAAGAAAATACCACATGTCAGGAGATTGAGACTAACTTTGGCAATCTGTCTCTTTGTTTTTTATACCATTAAAAACAGTAATAAGTATTTTATCAATATTTGTTAAGGAAGTAACCATGTTTCTTTTTGTTTGTTTTGGACACAGTTGTCACTTAAGTTAAATATGTTGTATTACGGAAAAATGAGCTTGATATTAAAGCAGTTACAGTACAATTTAAATCAATAAAATCTATGTAAAGGATTTTTTCTTCTAGCTTCCATCTAGGTCATGTTATCGATGGCTTTTACAACTCTATTACAAACAACTAACAAAGTCGCACATAAAGAAATTAACTCAGGGCTGGGTGGGGATATAGCTCAGTGGTACAGCACTTGCCTGGCACATGTAAGATCCCAGCAGTGGGGAGCGAGCTGCTGAAATGACAGTAATGTTCAAGTTTTACCTTCCCAGTATTTTTATTTCCCTTATCAGACTATAAATTCTTAGTGGTTTTTTTTTGTTTGTTTTGTTTTTGTTTTAGGGCAGGGTGTTGAGTGTTCAGGGTCTCACTACACAATCTAACTCTTAGTGATCCACCTGTTTACAGCCTCCCAAGAGCTGGAATTACAGGTGTGCACCACTATGCCCAGTTTCAATTCTGTCTCTGCACCCTGGGGGCAGGGCCACCCGGATGGGAACTCCCAGCCCTTGAGCCTGCTTGCAGGCGCTCTTTAATCTGCTGAGCTATTTGGCTAGCCCTCAAACTATAAATTCTGTGAACATTCCTAGTGCTTTTGCACCTCCAGAGTTAAACATATAAAAGATACTTTTGGTATGGCACTCCATTTTAAGAGTTTTTAGTAAGCAAGCAAATCATTTTAAACTCTATTTCCATATTGAATTAGTAGTAAACAGTATTTGGATCCTCATTGTGTCTCCCCAACTCAGTTTTCTTCCCATTATCCCTCACCTACTTCAGCCTTTTACTGACTAGTGCTTGGACTGATATACATCTCTAGTCATGAAATCCTCAGCTCAGAAACCAGAGCTCTCTTGTGAAATTTCAAGCTCACCATTCAAGGCCATTCACAGCACAGCACTTGCCTACCCATTTACACTTTCTCACTATCTTTTGTCTGAATCCTCACAGCTTTACTCGCTGTGTCTCAATTCAACAGATCCTTTGATGTCTCTGCTTCTTTTTCTACTTGAAATGTTCTTCCCCACTTAAACAATTTGTCACTTTTGTCATCTCTAATCCCTTGAAATAATTTAAGCCTCCAGTCCAAGTCTTTCTGAATGACAGCCAATTTCACACATCTGTTCTCTTTCATTCACAGGAAGATGTGATTATAGGAACAAATTAATAATGCACCTCTGTGCCCACCTGAAAGGGCCTCATAGATACATAGGTCCTAACACCTCAGACCTACAGTCTTACAAAATGGACCTTGCAAATGTATTCAAATATCTTGAGGCACAGAGATTACCTGGATTATCTGGGTGAACCTCAATAAAATCGCAGGTGCACTTAGGGAGGCAGAGGGAGATGTAACTGCATGTAAGAAAAGGTAATGTGAAACCAAGTGAATTTAGATGCTACTTCTGCTGGGTGCAAAGGTAAGAGGAAAGGCATGGGAGTCAAGGATCATGAGTGCAGCTCAAGAGGCTAGAAAAGGCAAGATTTCACCTACATTTCCTAAAGGGCTATGGTTGTGCCAACACCTTCTCAGCATGGTGAAAGTGATCCTACACTTCTGACTTCCGAACTGTAATAGACACATTGAACATCATCAGGTGTACGGAAGTTGGTTACCACAGCCACAGAAAAGATACACTTTTATAGCCCTCTAGCTCCTTGGTACTCAGACACACACTTGTGTTGAACAGTATTGTTTTCTAGGCCTGAATCAATCTTTCTTCCCCCATTTGCCATCTAGTTGTTCTGCAAATAAGCCTTGGCACATGTGCTAAGTTAAACATCTCCATTTGCCTATTAGTCAAGGGTAAACTCAGCAGTCTCACTGTGCATGAGTGGTCCCAACAGCCCACAGTATCAGGCTCACAGCCACACTGGCATTTCTTCTTTGGTTAGGATCAGCAAAGGACATGATTTCTCTGAGATGTTCCTAGAGAGATGCAGGCCCCAGACATTCACTTTTCAAGTAACCAACTAGTCAGAGTTTTTATTTCCAAAACAGGAATGTAAACCTATAACGTACAAGTATAGGTATTCCAAGAAAAGCCAGTCCAAAGCTCATTTACACCAAAAAAATGAACAGAAAAAGCTGATCAGAGTTTTATTTATTATGTGCCTGAAGTTACACAGTTAAGATGAACATATTCTCTTGCATAAACCAAAAATGTTTTAGGAAAAGCAAACTAAAATCCCTTATTTGGACGATACACTCCCACTGCAGTCTCTTCCTTGTTTTTCTAATTTTCAGGAATGTAGGGGCCAAGGAGATGGCTCAGTAGAATAAGCACTTGTCTGGCAAGTGCAAGGGCCTGAGTTTAATCCCCGGTTCTGCAAAAAAAAAGGGTATGTGTATCACCCAAAAGGGTGATTTGTGAATGTTTTATCAACATACTCTGAAGCCATAAGCACATCTGGTCATTAAAGAATATGTAACAGTGAGGCTCAGAATATTTATTTTTTCCTCCTGTGGTTGGGATAGCACAAAGCCAAGTCATTCTCTTTCTATAAAGGAAAGCAAGGTAAATCACACTAAAAGTTCCTTCTTATAATTCATAATCCTGTCTGGAACTCTGCCTCTCCCTTTCAACATCATTTTGTCAGAGTAGACATGAACTGTGCCAAAAGCTTGGCTGTCTGGAGCTGCTTCAATGACTCCTTCTAGGTCCAGGTGGTGCACACCAAAAGGGTCTTCAGAGTAGCCACCATCATGCGTGTGACCAGCAATGAAACAAACCACACACTTGTGAGACCAAATGACTGCCAGGGCATCTCTGTAGTTCCAAGCCAGGCATACAGTGTCAGAGGCTTCTGGGTAAATGGGGATATGGCCTGTTAAAAAAAAGAGTTGTGAACCAATTAAGAAATATCTTTTCTATCAAGAAAAATGGCTAAAACCTAGTACTAAGGAAAACTGCATATTATGTTATCATCCAAATAGATGAGACCAAAGAGAATCCATACATAAAGCAGTAGATATCTACCGTCACATCTCTGGTGCACAGAAAGGAGGGTGATATCACCAGTGAGGTAGGAGAGCACAGAGGACTCTGCTTGAGATCTCTGAGGCCTATCTAAGTCTCCAGATGCACAAAAATGGAAGATCAAAGTCATCCTGTACAGCAAGTTTGTAAAGTCTGCCTCAAATCAGGCAGGTGCCACACTGGAACCCAATCTCATTGATTTCCTTATATATGTTATATATACAGATAGATATAATACTAAATGAAAGAACAATTTAGGGACTGGCCATGGCTTATATGTCATTTATATAAACAATGCTGTAGAACTGATTAATGAATAACCCCATCAGTCAAGATAGCCATATCTAGTTTGCAGATGAGAAAACTATTCAAGCAGGGAAAGTTTATATTGTATCCCATAGAAAACATGCAAAACTAGATGTAGCTTTTTTTTTTTTTTTTTGGTACTGGAGATTGAACTCAGGACCCTGCGCTTGCTAGGCGAGCACTTATTCTACTAAGCTATCTACCCAGGCCTTTAAGGATTTTTTTTTAATGTATTTACGACAGGGTCTACAGGGCCTCACTACATAGATCAGACTCAGTAATTCTCCTGTTTTCAGCCTCCCAAGCACTGGTTGTCATCTCAGTGCGCCCCCAGGGGCAGGGCCAGCACAGCAGGCCAAGACAGAACCTCTACCGCTGCAATCTGCCTAAGCAGGTGCTTTAGTCCGCTGAGCTATCTGGCCAGCCCTTGTAGAATTCTGAAGCCAACACATCAGTGAACCAGGCAAATACTGAGCCAGCTGAACTCTGATGTCCAGGAAACAGTTCACCAATCTCTGCTTTCTCACAATAAATCACTTTACTATTCATTTTTATTCAGAAATTAAAATATTCTCTTCATACACATGCTATAATACAAGTAAAAAGGATGAAGCAGTTAACAGGCTCCTAAGGTGGGAAAGGAATCCACGGACATATGCCCCCCCTCTTCACACACGCGCACGTGCACATATACACACAGAGCAAGAGTCCAACAAATTGTGTAGAAGCTATATTGATCCATGAATCAAATTACACAATTAGCTGCCCCCTTCTCCTGGAAATACCTGGCTTCTAGGATGATGTAGCCTTTCCCCAGTCCCAATGACTATTACTTTTCAATATCCTCCCCTGGTTTCTCCTAAATTCCTTGGCATCCTATCAGAAGTACCATTCCTTGATGATCTCTCCATGATTTTCACATCTTTAAATCTAACAGGCATATGAAACTTAGTATGTCCAGCACCAGCCTGGACTATATAGCAAGCCCCTGTCTCAAAACACCAAAAAGAAAAACCAGATGTGAAGAAAGCAGGGTAGAGGGAAAGGATGTTGGGACATAAAACAAGGATGCCAGTCTCAGTTCTGTCAGCAGCTATAGGACTTTAGCTATGTAATTTAAATGCTTCGAGTTAGTTTTACCTTCAAAAAAATCAAAAGATTTTTCTACATGGTCTCTAGGTTGCTTCCAGCTCAAAAACTCTCAATCTGGCAGTGGCAAACCAAAAAGAAGACACAAAACAGGAAGCTGCCAATTTTTTAAGGCCATCTATCGCAGAGTCAAATGGTGTTATAACATACCAATGACCTGAGGGGACCTTATCTTTTTAGGTCTTGACACTTGGTGGTCAAATGACAGCAGACATTCCTCCAGCTGTTTTGACAGTGGAAGATTAATACACAAAAACTACATTTATGATAAAAATACAATTTCATAGTGTCAACTACATGAATTGCTATCATTTCTTTTTTCTCTCATTTATGTATTTGGTATACAGTCTCACTACACAGCTCCGACTCAGTGATTTTCCTGTTTTCAGCCTCCCCAGCACTGGGATTACAGGAGTGTACACCACCACCACCACCACCACACACAGACTCAGTACCCTGCTCAGTGCACCCCGGGGGTGGGGCCAGAGCAGCATGCAGGGCTGGGGATTGAACCCTAGTCCCTGCATTTGCCAAAGCAGGTACTTAGTCCACTGTGCTATCTCCTCAGAAAATGAAAAGCTATCATTTTCAAAGTCATAATTTTACTTGATGCAATACAGAGAAAACTGCAGTTTGTATATTCAGTATTTCTTCACAGATACATGGTTCATCTAATAAATAAGACCATAAAGGCCTGTCATCCTCTGGCTCTCAGTCCAAGATTTTCATCTATTTATGTCAAGAGGATTTTAAAGCAAGGGCTATAACGTCAGCCCAAACCAAGTCTACCAGTGCTACTGCAAATTCAAATTCCAATCTTCATGTGTAGGCTGATGCACATATGTGTGATTTAAGTACTTCCAGAATCCCAGAATCTGGGGGGCTTGCAGGTTAGCTCAGTTGTTTAAAGCGCCTGTTTGGGCAAACTCAGTTGGGCACAGGGGACCACAGTTGGATCCCCAGCTCCACAAGCCACACCAGACCCACCCTTAAGGCAGCCTGAGCTAGCCAGCCCCCCCCAAAAAAAATCCTTCTCCAGAATCCTAGAATTCTAGATGGTGGTATGAGTCAAAAATGATTCTAAATGGAAATGATATGAATTTAATTTCCTTGAGATCGTGTTTACTACCATCTGAGTCTTGTCAGCTCAGCCCATAAGCTATCAGCTGTGCTGCACCTGGGCAGCAGTGGCCCTGTTTAGTGGCCCCTTCACTGACAGACAGGACTTTGAAGTCTGAGATGTGAAATGGTGCCTGTACTGAATTTATCATTTAAAATTTATTATAAAAATTGATTCAGAGAAATTCTACTTTGAAACCTACAAGGGCAACTCATAGGTTCAAACACATAGCAAGATGGTTTTTGTTGTATTACAATTCTCTCCCAGTTCATTCTTTTTTGAGACAGGGTCCTCCTATACAGTTCAGGCTAGACTAAACTCACTATGTAACACAGGAAGGTTCCAAACTCTTGCTGATCCTCATGCCTCAGCCTCCCACATGCTGGGATTATAAGCAGCCTCTCTTCCAACTCATTCTTAAATATTAATTTTGATTCAGGTTATGTTTCAATAAAAAAATTTAAAGTGTCTATTTTCTAGAAAGAGGATACCAAAAATATTGATAGTTCTTTAAAAACTAACATTTCCCAATCTCTAAAATACTTCTGTAATCAGATAAACAATTTACATACTTACTCACAATCACCACTTTTTCTTGGTTTGTGTCAGAGAACGTAAGAACATCATTCAACCAGTTCAGCTGTTCTTGGCTGAATCCTCCATTGAACTGGACAAACTGGGGCTCAAACAGTCCTGAATGGATTCAGTAAGTCACACCCATCAAATGTCATTCTTTCCCTCATTTGGGCATTCAAATGAGGACACTTGTTCTTTTCTTTAGAAAATGTCATTAGCAGCAATAAACTTTAAATAGAAAGAATTTTGACCAATATACAAATAAGTTACACTGTCTTACTTCCAGACTTGGCATTGTTTGGTTTACTGGCTTTCCATTGTACTCAAAAGAAACAAATTCCTTACTATGTCTCCTGAGCCCCATGTTCACTCTTCAAAAACATCTTTTTCCTCATTGGCCCTTTTCCATGTTGTTCAATAATGCCCAAGTCTTATTCTACTTAAGTGTCTGATTGCTTTTCCCTCTTGGCTGCTAACCTCCTACACGTTACCTTCCTAAGGATATCTCCTTCATCTACATGCGCACTTCAGCTTAAATGATTTTCTTCTTGGAGTCTTTCTCTTATATAATCTAAAGTAGCCTCCCTAACACTTTCCTGTAACCTTGCACTGTTTTCTGAGCAACACCTAGCACTGCAGAAATAATATTTTTCTGCTTTGTACTGCTAGGGTTGGGCCTTCATGTCTCCTACAGGCCCATGTGTTAAAGGCTTAGTCCTTGCCCATGGCAGTACCAGGAGGTAGTGAACTCTTGAGTTGGGGCCTGGTGCGAATATACATTAAGTCAACAGGGGTGTGACCCTGAATGAGATATCTGGACCCTAGGTACCCACACACACTCTGCTTCTTTGCCACTGTAAGGCTAGGAACTGCTCCACCACACACTTCCTGCCATGATGTACTGCCTCACGAGAGGTCCAAAGATAATGGGGCTGAGTGCAGATGAACAGAAATCTCTGAAATCATGTGCCAAAATCAGCCTTTCCTCAATATATGGTATTTCAGGTATTTTATCATGATAAGAAGTTTATATGTTTACTAAATGTCCTGTCTACCTACTGCTTTGGTTCTGTAGGGAAAAAAAATGATTGGTTCAGAATGAAACCTGAATCAATTACAACCAGACCAAGACTGCAGGTTTGTGTGAAATCCTGACACTGAACAACAGCAACAAATACTTTTACCTTAAGCATCCATTTTCCCGCTGAATAAAAGTTAGCTGAAGAATTTAAAGACAATATATTAGATTCTCAGTTCAAAGGAATAATTCACCTTTTGGACTATTCAATTCCTTATTTGGGTTGTGCTCCCTCAGTATCTTCATACACTGCTGGTATTTTGGAGAAGACTCATCTATACCCAAGACACTCAAGTCATAAGAATCAAGTAAAATGAACCGGAATTTAGGGAATGGTACAAAATGATAAGCATAATAATTCTCTGAAGGCACAGTCTCAGGATGATGTATAATCCGATCTTCTAGAAACTTTGTGTTAAGTTTAGAATTTATTAAATAGTCTCTACTGAAGTTATAAAATTCATGGTTTCCCCATGTATGATGAACTGGGACTTTGAGCATCTGAAATGTGTTCATAACAAGTTCTAGGGACTTTTCTGATGTTTTATACTGTGCATTATAGCCATCGATGACATCTCCAAGTTGGAGGACACAGCAGGGCATGCTGCTTTCTTTATTCCACTCTTCAATAGCGCCAGTGAGGTGAAGAAGACTCTGTCTGTAGTACCGCCGCCTGCTTCCTTGGTAATTGTACCCATCTTCTAAGTCAGCATACTGGATATCTGCTATAACTCCAAAGGAGAAGAGCCATTCTGAACTGTCTCTCATGGTCTCAGGATCAAGCTTCTCAGCCATAACCTCTAAAGGGGTTTCTAAATAAAGTGAAAAAGATAATAAAGTTAAAAGTACCTTAGTTTTCTAATTGGGCTGAAGCATATGGTAAAATGAATATTAAACATAATACTTAATTCCCTCGGCAGCTTGACTGAAAAAGCACATGGATTTTAGAATTCACTTTACAGTATGAGGTCTAAACCATTAAGGCTAGGGGGATGGGGAGATGGCTCAGTGGAATAAGCACTTCCCTGGCAAGCGCAAGGGCCTGAGTTCAACCCCTGGTTCCACCAAAAAAATAAAAAATATAAATAAATAAAATATTAAGGCTCAAAAAATATAAAATAAAATGAAAAGTCCAATTTTCTACAACTTTAAAATAGATGATGAACTCTATCCTTCAGAAGAGTAACAATTTACATGAGTATTAACTTGTGAGTGAACAGGCACTTTAATTCTAGCAAAGTCATATTCAACTATGGATGATTTCTGACATTCAAAAATTTCTGTTCACCCAAAAAATATAACATATATTCTTTCCCACAAACATCAAATAATCGCATTAAAACTACAAGGTTTTTGGAAAGGTGTATATTACACTCATCCATTCATTGTATTTTATAAATAAGATTCTTACTTTGAAGATAGGCCTTTTCTCTTTGCTGATGGGTAGAGATACCCGAAATAAGTTTCTTATATTTTATACCTGAAGTAATTGTAAGAGATAATGAAGATATAAAAACAGAATTTTTTTTTTTTTGTGGAACCAGGAATTGAACTCAAGCCCTTGCACTTGCCAGGGAAATGCTTATTCCACTGAGCCCTCTCCCCAGCCCCAGGAAAATAATTTTAAACAACAAAAAACTCAGTGCAAAAACTATGATACAAATGTACTGTCATAAACAGCGGTTTCTGATTGAGAGTTAACCATTTAATCTGATCAGTTTTGTTTTTTTCAAATTTTAATATTAACCTTACTTGCCTCATAGCCAAACTAGAAACCATGAAATCTTTTTACCTTATACATGATCTCTACCTTTGACAATTTAATCTTAAAACTGCTAAAGGAATGAAGAACTAAGTATTAGGACAAAAATCAAAGTCCAAGGTCCTAAGTTATCAACACTTGTTTTGCTATAAAGACTACAGTAATAAATCATGGTGATAGTGCCTGAACTATTTGAATCCACTTGTTTCTAAAGCTCATTTGAGTTTCTAAAATTCAAAATTTATCTGACTTTAGCTCCTAGAGTCCAATTATTTGCCCAATACATGTACAGTCTCTAGTCCTCTACAGACTAATGAAATACCAGTTGTAAGAGCACTCCTAACAGAGATGGAGGATGCAACTCCATAGTCAGGACAAGGCCCAGACTTCAAGTGAACTATTTGAGAACTAAGGAGGTTCTCTTTAACCTAAAATTTTTGTCACTAATGATAAACAACTTACCTAGTCCAACTGATAAGTTGTTTTACCTTAATTTGGGTGTAACTAGCCCCAAAACAGGTGAAACAGCAACAGAAAAAGGGAAGTCTGAAAAGTGGTTATCTCTATGCTATTTTTAAACTTTGCTGATTTCCTTCTGTAGTGTCCATCTGAAAACCTCAGCAGATATCACATCATGGCGATGTATGATGAGGTGATTATCTGCACTTGTTTCTATAAATGAAACTGGTTTGAAAAGTGGAAAACTCAGATATAATTAAAAGAAGTACATATCAATTAAAAACCTTTCATCATGGTTTCAAATACCTGTGCATTCAAGCACAGATTAGGAGGAATACCACCAAAGCCTAAAAGAAAACATTTTTAGGGACACTCTTACTCCTGCCAAATGAGCTTTTTTTTTTTTTTTAATATTTAAACTCAGAACCCTGACGGTGATAAGTATGTGTTATATATCTATTAGAGGGGACTCTGATCTTCTAGCCATCAAACAGCTGTTATTTCTGCCTGCCCAGCCATCATTTCCTGCCCTAGGTAACAGCACTCTAATTTTCCTATAAGCATCTAGCCAGTTCTTGATTTCTGAGGAAGTGAAGGGGCTGAAGAAAGACTGACAAACTTATGCTTTGTTTTCCTTCTCACCAGTTAAGGAGTTTACAGCCAAGCAGGAAACCCAAAACTACTACTTTTGCTGATATATTACTGACATATTATATAAGCTTGAACTTCTGGGGAAAAGTGAACTGAGAAGAAATCCAACATAAAACAAAACAAGAGCCGGGCGTGGTGGCGCATGCCTGTAATCCCAGCACTCGGGAGGCTGAGGCAGGAGGATTGTTGTGAGTTCGAGACCAGCCTGAGCTACAAAGTGAGCTTAAGGCCAGCCTGAACTGCATAGTGAGACCCTGTCTCAAAAAGACAAAAAAAAAAAAAAAAAAAAAAAAAAAAAAAAAAAAAA
>PVKA01044007.1:0-16431 GCA_004027165.1 Ctenomys sociabilis
AGTTTGGAGAAATAATTGAATATTGGCACTTGCATTCAAGAAATCTTAATTTTTCCTTATCTTTTTTGTTTTAATTTATTTTAAAGAGAGTATAATAATTGATAAGACATTAGAAGCACATTTAAAAGACCAAGATGAGAAGCATTCAACCGTGGTTTTTGTATTATATACTGTTGTTCTCGATGTAGTTGCTTACTTGGCAGATATCAGCATACAGAGTTAGTCAAGGTGAAAATTCTAAACATTAACTGCTATTTTCAAAAAAACCCTGATGGAAATCATAAGTACAATCATCTTAGCCATCCTGTATATATACTTGCATGTTTTTATCCCCTTCCTTTTTCCTATCTTTTCTCCTTTCTCTCATCTTCATTGTTTAAACTTTAAGTTCAGCTTCTTTCCATTTTACTATATGAATTATACCTTTCAGATTTTATCTATTCTTTTAGGTTCTTATCCTAGGGAGACCATACATTTACACATGTGAGTCTGGTTTATTTCACTTATGAGTATATCCTCCAGTTGTATCCACTTACCTATAAAGGATTTGAGTTTGTCTTTCTTTATAGATGAGTAGTACTCTAAAAAATAGCACATCTTTTTCATCCATTCCTCGAGTGATGGGCATTTTGGTTGTTTCCAAGATTTGGCAATTACACATTTTGCTACTGTAAACATGGGTGCACATAAATCACCATGGTATGATGTTTTCTGTTCTTTTGGGAAAATACCAAGAAGGGTATTTTGAGTGGGATTTCCAGTCATAGGTTTTTGAGGAGTTGCCACACTGATTTTCCATAGTGGTTGTACCAGTCTACGTTCCTACCAGCAGTGGAAAAGGGTTCCTTTTCCCCATAGTCTCTCCAGCATTTGTCATTAGTTGATTTCTTTATGATATCTATTCTTTCTGGGTTGAGATGGTATCTCAATGTTGTTTTAATTTGCATTACTTGAACAGTCAGTGATGTGGAGCATTTTTTCATGTATTATTTGCCTCTTGTATTTCTTCCTCTGAGAAGTATGTATTCATCTCACATGCCCATTTTTGGATTGGATCTTTAAATTCTGGGGGCTGAATTTTATTTTGGTTCTTTATATAAAACATGGAAACAAAGCTTTTTTTGTGGTGCCTGGATCAAACTTGGGACTTCGCACTTGCCAGGCAGGTGCTTATGCTGCTGAACTATCTCCCCGGCCCCCAAGACTTTAAACAGAATCCCTCAAGACCACCACTCAGGCTTGGACAGAAAATCAGCTGCATATTCTGTGCCACTCTTCAATGATGAGTAGATGCTGACTACCTTGCAGGCTGAGCATAGTCTTAGTAGCAGGCTTAAAACTGGTTTAAGTCCTCTGGCTTAACATGGCCCAAGCAGATGGGCTGGGGGTAGTGTCAAGTTGTCTGATTTACCTTCAGGCCAGCCACATAGCTAATCTGTATGAATAGTCTGTGCTACTTCATTCACCAGATTAATACCCTGATCTCTAATCTGGAGGATGTACACCCACTGGCTTTTGACCTTTTATCAGGTAGCAAGTTTCTATTGTCACCATACGTTGGATTTTCTTAGTGAATTATTAGGAAAACAAAACAAAACATCAGAAGAATCTCCTGACTTTCTGGCTTTCTTTCTTAAGTCTTCAGATCTCAAGAACAGATTGCATGGTTATGCTGTTTGTCTTCATGCCAGCAGCGACGGGGTCTTTTGCCTGCTGCAAGTGGTTTATATCCGAAAATGCTCAGGCAGCAAAGAGTTACTCAGCAGTCAGATCCAGCAGGCTCTGGAAGAAAACCCAAGCCTGTGCCTTTGCTGCAGTTTCCCCCATGATTTGCTCTCTCTCTGTGACAGGTGGTGCAAATGAAAATGCTGAAGCAACCCCATGATAGTGGGCAGGACGAGGGCAATCAGTGTCTGTAACGCCAGGAGACTGCATCTTTCCCTCTGCCTTTGCCACTGTGGTTTTCGTTAGGTGCCTATGGGGGTTCCGTAAGTGGTAATACTTTGGAAGTGGTTGTAAATGCTGATGTGCTTTTTTAGATACTTTCCTCATCACTGGTTCAAAATACTCAACACCAATACCTTAGAGGGGAGAACTATTTTTATAGTTCATGGTTAGCTGTTCCCAAGGCCGAAGCAGCACTTAAGAAGGGTTTGGCAGAAGAATCCTGGTCAGGTCACAGCAGTCAGGATGTGGAGACTGAAAACAGGAGTGGGGACAGAGACAGGCACGTCCTCCCAGGTCGCGTACCCAGTGACGGGCCTCTGAGCAAGCCTCAACTCCTAACAAGACATTTATTTATTATACCAATCACAGGTGGATCCATTGGTGAGTGTGAGGCCACCACAATCCAGTCACCTTCCAAAGCCCCATCTCTAAGAGCATGAGTGTTCAGAGTGACATTCTAGGCCCAAATCCTAACATTCTACCCCATGCCTCCGAAAGACTCAGGAATATCTCTTTTTTTGAGCAGCGATCTTAGTGAATGGTGAAAAGTGATAAGAAGTATGAATGGTAAATAATTGTTATTAAATTCTATTAGAATCCTGTATTTTCCTTCTCACTTGTAAACCAAAAGCATAAAATTATGGACTATTAGCTAGTTGCTGTTGTTCCTTAACAAAACTACATAGTTTAGCAGGTGCACGACATCAAATGTCTACTTTATTTATTTATTTATTTATTTATTTATTTGCATTTTAGAGAAGGGTCTACAGGGTGTTCAGGGTCTCACTACTAGATCAGACTCATAGTGATTCACCTGTTTACAGCCTCCCAAGAGCTGGGATTGCAGGTGTGTGCCACCACACTCAGTATCGATTGCTGTCTCAGTGTGTCTCGGGGGTGGGTCTGCATGGTTGGCCTGGGGATTAAACACCTGGCCCCTGCACCTGCTTGCAGATACTTTAATCTGCTGAGCAATTTGGCTGGTCCCAAAATGTCTATGGTTCTGAAAAACCTTGAAGGTTTAATTTCTGTGTTGACTTCAAAGGCTAATGTAGTCACCTGCACTTGTCAGATTTCTTTTCCCTTTTCTGCAACCCTGGGAATTTGCTAATTTTGTTTGTAATACTTTCTCTTTAGCTTTCTTGTTTTAATGCAGCATGAAGTCCCCATATAGTTAGCTTTTTCTTCATATTTTGGCATTCATCAATTTGTAGAAGCATCTCTGCTTCATCATCATTTCGCCATTTGGAAGCATTTTCTTGCCTTGACTCCTTTATGCTTTGCCTCCCTCTGAGTGATTACTTTATTTAGTCTCTGTATTTCAGCATCTTTCCTTCCAAGTTCCAACTTTAGTTTTTCAATTCTTCCATCATTAAGAACCCATTTCCAAGGCTGGCGATATAGCTCAGTAGATGAAGTGCTTGCTTAGGTAAGCACAGGGTCCAGGGTTCAATTCCTGGCACTGCATGCTGCACCAGCCCTGCCCCCAGGTGTGCTGAGCTGGCAGTGGAGTCTGGGAGTGGCAGTGCACACCTGTAATCCCAGCACTAGGGAGGCAGAAACTAGGAGGATTACTATGAGTCTGAGCTGCATAGTGAAATCCTGCAAAACCTAAAAACAAAACAAAACAAAACAAAAAACCCACTTCCTTGTGTTCCTGAGCTGCACAGCTATCTGTGACATTATGTTCTGTAAGCTGTCTCTATTTAAATAGTCTTATTTCTTCTGTAAGAGTCTCCAAAATTTCAAGTTTCAGCACTGCTTAAAAAGTGTATGTCTAGAATCTGAGACTCAAGTAAAACTCCCAGCTGTGAGTCATTGAAAATATTAAAAAGAGAAAAACAAATGTCAGAGAAGCAAAATAAAATCTTCCTGAGATCCAGAATCAAGACACTAAAACATAACAACTGTTTAAAGAAAAAGAGAAGCAAACCACCAGAGATTGGAAAGGACCTGTCAGGAAACTTAGAAGTTACAGAGAAGCTTGAAATGCAGCCAACAATGCAGAGAAAAGAAAAAACAGTTTGGGCTTTCTCCTGGACTCTGGTAGCTTGCAGGGAGGGAACCAGTCTCATAAAAGAAAGGTAAGTGCTCAGGTCTGTGAGCTCCAGCGAGAAACTGTAGCAAATCACATGACCTTTGTGAACTGCAAAAATGGCACAAGGTTTTGATCTGAAGGGACTCCTTCATTGGATGGGCAGTAGCCAGAGAGGAATTCACACACAGGTGCCTGCACATCACCAGAGAGAGTTTGATCAGATGTCATTTTGGGAAAGGATGATTATTTATTTTTTTATTTTGAGGGTAACCAGGGATTGAACTCAGCCTCTTGTGCTTGCCAGGAAAGCACTTATTCTACTGAGTTATCTCTCCAGCCCTGGGGTTGATTATTTAAATCTGGGCCTCAGCACAACTAAAAACAACTTTCCTTCAGTGCTTCCACTGCTGCCTTCCCACAATGACTGGATGGGAAACAGCCCAGGGAGACAGCCAAGGACAGACAGCAGGTTAGAAAGAGAATACCTGAAAAATTTAAATTGAAGCTTGGAAGAACATGGGCCCTCCTTACTCTGGTGAGAAGCCAGGCAAAGCCTGACTGGCGCTCAGGGAGCTGGGTCTGAAGGTGCCTGCTGCGCTAGCTACTTGACCTCTTGCTGCACTGCCTACAAGAGGGGCAGATCTGTGGGCAGATTGCCTTCCAGTCTACTGACATGAGAAAGAAAGTGCCTCAGCTTGGACATGTCCCCAGTCTGGTGTAAACAACATGCCTCTGGAATTGGGGTGCGCCTCATAAAGCCTCAGACCTTAGGACTCGGTAGAGGAATGCAAGATTTTCTGGACTCCCAATCTGAAGATCCTAGAAGGAACATTCAAAAATAGAAATCTTTTGGCTGTTTTTGGACTAATTTGAGTTTTTTTCTTTTTCTTTCTTCTTGTTTTTCTTTTTCATTTATTTCAATTTTATTTTATTTTGAAGAGTAAAAGTTAAAACAAAGTCAAATAGTAGAAACAAAGACAGAAACAGGGCAACATACAGCAATATATAAGTTACAGATTTTCAAAAAAAGAACAGCTCATTAACAATGGTTGTTATAGTATCTTTTTTTGTTTTCTTTTTTTTTTTTAAATGAATTTGATAGAGCATCTACAGGTCTCACTATGTATGGGACTTGTAGTGATTCTCCTGTTTCAGCCTCCTAAATGATGGGACTACAGGTGTGTGCCACCACACCTAGTCTCAGTTGCCATCTCAGCATGCCCCAGGGGCAGGGCCAGCATGGCATGCTGGGGATCAAATCCCAGCCACTGTGCTTTGCCTAAGCAGAGGTGTTAGTCCACTGAACTATTTGGCTGACCCCTATTATCTATTTTTATCATCAAGTCTGTTGCTCTGATTAACAGTAATAGTTATGCAAGATTGGACAAATAATTATTAATGCTTGCTTTCAAGAAACCTTAATTTTTCCTTGCCTTTTTTCTGCTCTATTTAGAGTTTATTTTGTAGAAAGTATAATAATATTTAATAAAGCATTAGAAATGGTACACATTTAAAAGTCCAGGATGAGAGGCATTCAACCGTGGTTTTTGTATTACACGTTGCTGTCCTCAATGTAGTTGCTTAGATTGCAGATTTCAGCACACAGAGTTAGTCAAGATGAAAATTCTAAGCATTAACTACTATTAAAAAAAATCTGATGCAAATTATGAGTACAATTATCTCAGCCATCCTGTATATATACTTGTGTATTTTTATCTTTCCTTTTTTCCTATCTTTTCTCCTTTCTCTCATCTTCATTATTCAATTCTTTCATTCAGTTTCTTTCTGTTTTACTATATCAGTTATATCTTTCAGATTTTATCTATTCTTTCAGGTTCTTATAGTAGGGAGACAATGTGATGTTTACGTGTGTGTGTGTGTGTGTGTGTGTGTGTGTGTGATTTATTTTCATTTCAATGTTTCTATTTTTTATTCTCCATATTATTTCTTTTCTTTTCTCTTTTATTTTTATAACTTTTGTCTAATTCTATAAACATCTTTCTACTTCATAATTGTATTTTTGGCTCTTTTCTTTCCTCCTCTAATTTTTCAAATTTCTCTTCTTGCATTTTTCCATTACCAGACCCCTATATCTTCAATAGAATAACTATTTGACTTCATTAATCTTGGCATGGTGAACTCTATGTTATTGAATTCTTTTGTATCAGTATAGTAGAATGGGCTTAATACATTTATAGGTTTTTGTTGTATATCATATTTGGTTTGTCTTGGATGATAATACTATTGCTGATTTCCTTGATATTGCCAGGTTACATAATTGTTGCTATTAAAGCTATCTCTAGCTGCTGGGGTCTCTATTTTGCTTTCAGCTTCACCTTCAGTTTCATGCACTGTTCTCTGAGGGGCCTATTCCCTGGTTTTCCTTGCCTTTTAAAATTTGGGTAGAAGCCTCCAGTAAGGCATAACTCATATTCTACATGTCTATAAAACCAGCATCACATGATAGATGATGCTAAGTTCTGCCACCACCTGGACTACAGATGATGTCCCTTGGATCATGGCTGCAGAGGCCTCTGAGTGCCTGGCTAGTTGTACCTTGTGAAACAAATACCAGAGAACAATTTCCTGGCTGGTGCTTTTCCAGCCAGTCTCCCTAGGACTCTCTTCTCACAGAAAGTCTTTTAAAGGAGTTTACTTTTTATACTTGTGAACAATTGGAGGTTTAGGCTTTGATGATTCTACTTTTTTTTTTTTATTGTAGGGAAGGGTCTGCATGGTGTTCAGGGTCTCACGACTAGATCGGACTCCTATTGATCTGCCTATTTACACCCTCCCAAGAGCTGTGCCCGCCACCACACCCAGTCTCAATTGTTGTCTCAGTGTAGCCTGGAGGAGGGGCCTGCATGGCAGGCCCAGGGATTGAACCCTTGGCCTCTGCACCTGCTTGCAGGTGCTTTAATCTGCTGAGCTATTTGGCTGGGCTAGTGTACTTGTTATGCTTGTGTAGATGTCCTGAAAAGCCTCATACAGTCATAAGGGCAGGCTTCTAGAGTTTATGATTAATCTATGGTCCAAAGCTAACATTATGATATCCAATATAAGAGAGGGAAAGAGGCTTGCTTGCTTTCCCCCATTTGATTTTGTTACTTTTGCTGTCTCCAGCAACAAAACCATGAATGTTTGCTGCGGTGCATTTGTTACTCTGCCTGGCGGCCAGCTGATTTTGGACTGAAACCTCCACAAACTGTGAGCCAAACAAACCATTCCTTCCTTGATTTTGAGTACCAGGTATTTTTGTCTCAGCAATGAGAGAAAAGTACCTTAGACAGTATTTCTCTTGTTTTAATGCTATATTTTCAGCAACCTTATTATTATTATTTTTTGTCCCAATTTTGCAGGTGCTTCCTTTATGGTAAGACCGATAACTCTTTAGATGAGCTTTTTGCTCCAATTTCCTAGTGTGAATCTGTCTAAAAGCAGCCAGCAGTATGTATTCCACAGCCTGAAGATGAAGATGTCTTGAAATTTCCCAACCAGATAAAATCTGCCACCCTTAATTTCATGGTCCTTTAAAGGTTTAGGACACAGACCAAATAAAGACTTTTTTCTTCCTGCCAGAATAAAATATAGATGGCCTCAAGTCCAAATGCCAATGGCATCTTGTTCCAAACTGAAACTTTCCAAGTCTAGCTTGTACTGCCTGTTTTCATATCAGCATTCTGGTCTTCTGAGCTCTATCTAGAATTTCCAATCAAGCTTGCATATAGCATTCTAGAGATTCTTGAGCCTCCATCTAGAATCTCCATTCTCCATCCCCACATCACCAAACTTTTTCCAAATGTCTCCTACAAACCAGTGCCAAAGATTCTAAAGCAACTTGATTGGGTATAGATCCAGCCAGGATTTTGTTTCTCTAATATCCAAATCGGTCTCAGTTCCTTACCTGGCCACTGGGACAAAGTACCTGACATTCACCACTCAGATGAGAAAAGGGCTTATACTGGCTCACAGCCGGTGGTGAGCTGGGCTCAAGGCAGAAATGTCCAGGCAGAAGCATAGTGGAGAGAAGCTGTGTATGTGGTGGCAGCTGGGGAAGGAGAGACTGCTCCAGGTGACGCCCACCATGACTGGCCTCAATCTTCTAACAGTGCGCTTGGCATTGTACTCATTGAGTCCCCTGGTGAGAGTAGCCCCCCCATGAGCCAGGACCTTCCAAAAGTCCTGCCTCTGAGCATGTCAGAGTTTTGGTGACACTCTAAATCTAGACTATAACAGATGCAATGGCTCATTCAAGTCACTATTTTAAGAGTGGCATATCTAAGGATTTTCTTTCTTCCAAAGAAAGCATTATGACTACTAGGTAATACTGACAATGTGCTTTAATTCTGCATAAAGAACTGAACCTAAGGGCTGGTGAGCTCCTTAGCTCAGCAGAGTAAGCACCTGCTTAGGCAAGCTCAGGGACAGGATTCAATTCCCCGTCACCACAGGCTGTTCTGGCCCTGTTCCTGGGCATGTTGGTCTGGGCACCAAGATGGTGGCACACACCTGTAATCCTAGTGCTGGGGAGGCTGAAAACAGGAGGATCACTTTGAATCTTAGCTGTGTAGTAAGACCTTCTTCCAAACAGATTAAAAAAATTTAAATCTCAATCTAAAAAGGGATCAAACTATTCATAGCAATCTCTGTCAAAGTGATGTGTCCTTATCCACCTATTTACAGGGTCTGGCACCATGTGACTCCTGGCTCTTCGCCAAAGTTAAAGTCCCCGTGAAAAGTGAATGTTTTGAATGAATTCTGGACAATTCAACTAAAGATTCTCAGGAAAGATGACATTCAGTAGTGCTTCGGGAAGTGGCAAGAATGATGGGATACATGTGTCCACAGTCAGGGCAAGTATTGTGGAGGGGATTACTGGTAAAGTGTCTCTTAGTGTAATACTTTTTAAAAATATTAGGTGTTCATCATACTTTTACATACACCCTGTAAGCACATAAACTTTGGATCAGATATTGTCAGCCTATGGTAGGAAAATAGAATGGAAATACAACTTTGAGTCTAAGATATTTCTTGTTTGGCTTTAGACTCCTCTAACAATGTCTGTATGTGTTTGCAGAAAAGAAATACCTGGTTGCGTAAGGAAAAAGGCAAGGCACAGACCTGGTCTTACCACAAAGTGTTGGCCTTAGCAAGGAGAACAAAACTGAAGTTTACATGGAAACTGCCACTGAGGACCTCCTCTGGCTCTGAATATTGATTTTATGAGAGGAGGCTTTGAGTGGAGCAGAGAGAGTTACACAGAAAGTCTTTCTAATACACTTGGGATTAAAACTGCTGGAAGTTGAGTAACAGGAGAAATGAATTTTGTCGCCTTGTTTTATTGGGTGGGGAATTAAAAGGCAGCAGCAGTTTTGGCAGTGACAGAACACAGGGTAAGTGGAGTCCTGCTGGTCTGAGGGTCCACTAGGGACTCTAGAAATCATTGCATGCTGCAGCATTTGTGTGTGTTGTGTGTGTGTCTGTATGTGTGTGTGTGTAGGAATGTATTAGGTAAAGTGCTAAAAGAGACTATTTGTCCTAAGATAAGGGGTGGAGATAAAGCCACAGACACAATTTAACAAAATAAAGCTATTATGATTCTATTTTGTCTACATTAGTGCACGTTTATTTAATGTTGAAAAATGAACTTCATATTTTAATAGCTTAAAGAGATAAACGAACATTGATATACTTAATGTCATCAGATGGAATAGTTATCAATGACTAAATTGATAAATTTTGTTGGGTGTACTTTACAATTAAAGCTTAACAAATAGTAGAAAGGTGAGGAAAATAGATAATGCTTTCTTTTAAGAATAAAGGTAGTTAATTTAATAAAAAGAACAATACAGGACAAGGGATAGCCCCCCAGGGATTTCTGCCAGCCAGGCTGGGTGCCAACCTCCCTGGCTGGGCCGTTAGTTCTCCTGTCTGGCAATCAATCCCTGTACCTTGACAGTCGGCCAGCATCACCTGCCGTCCTGTCCTGCTGTTCGAGTTCCAGCAGGATATCCGAACCACGCTAGCTTCCCCGACCCTTCTCTAGGCCAGATGTTTGAAGACTTCCAAATCCTCTGGGTGAAAGCCATCCTTTATCTTCTTGATTTATAACAGCCTTCCATTTAAGGATCAAACAGAACCACTGATAATTCTGTTACAGATGTCTTTGGAGGCTCTTTAGAAGAATATTTATACCCGGAGGCTTGGCCCTCAGTTCTGCTTCTTTGGATCAGCAGTACAGATATTCAGTCTCTGAAACCTTTCTTCCATGCTGAAATATTATTCACGCTTTGGTCTTTCACCTGCATACTTTCAGGACCAGGCTCTTTTAGGGTGGTGCCTGAAGTGATGGTCACCTGGGGTGAAAGGCTCAGTACATGAGTGATTCTTCTATTGTCACACTCACTACAGGATGCAGAAAGGTTTTCTGTTTTAACTTTCCTCCTGGAAAGGATATTTGGGAAGTTTAACTTTTGTGTGGTGAATAATAAATGACTGTGTTATTTAAAGATCCATATTTTCTTTTAGAAAAAAGATAATAAAAGAGGCTTTTTCTTTAAAATGAGAAAAGTTGGCAGAGGACTCTACAGTAGAATTGAAGTCACTGGAGCATTCAGAGAAAGAAATGAGACTTGCTACTACTTCTTGATCCCTCCCCCGAGCCTATTAGGAAGATCATCTTATAAAAAGATGAGCTCTGATCCTTTCAGTCTTAGATATTGCATCACATGGCTCATGCAGCAGCTGACTGGAAAATATTTGATTTGATTTGAGATAAGGCCACAGATCAGTGATTCAGTGCTGGTAAGTCTAAAGAAGGATAAATGCAAAATGTTCATCTCTCAGAAGCAGGCATTCTATCTCAGTGCTAGGGGCTGAAGCCGGAGCCTTGTGCCTGCTGAGTCTGTGCCCTGCACTGCGCTACCTCCCATCCCCACCCATCTCTTAGGTGCCTGGCACACGCTATTATTTTTCCTTCTGTAGTGGAAAGAAGTTCAAATTCTGAAAAACCTCTCTGGAAAGAATTGAGCTGCCTTTTCAAAGTATGGGACTAGCTGTGTTATGATCACCTAGGGTATTTATTCAAATATAAATGTGGTATTAAGACTCCCCTGGATCAGAAATTGTGGACTCTGTACTGCCAACTTGACTAGCTTGGGAGCTGCTTAAGAGACTGGGTGCCTTTGGGTGATGCACAGAGTGGTGATACCAGATGCTACATCTTTTTCTAGCCCCTTTCTCTCTGGCCTGAGCTCCTGATGCGCTTCTCAGCTACCACGTATTAAGCATCTGTGATCTGCCGTTCCCTTCTTCTGTGATATTCCTGCCTTGCAGTCAGCCCATGCTGGACTGAATCCTCTACAGCCACAATCCTCTCCTCTGTTTAGGTTTCAGGTGTAGGTAATTTGTCTTAGCACAGGGAAAGCTGACTAATATATCTGCCAAAGCTTGATACCACTACTTTGGTGTATTATTACTGTTTGCTGAACTGCTGCCCTGTGGGTAAATATTTGTAGGGAGGTGGCACTCAGAAGGAAAGGGTATGAGATAAGCCCCAAAGGAAGGAAGAAGGAGGGAAAGGTCTGACTGAACATACCCTGATAGCAGAGACATTTAGCTTTTTCACATGTAGATTTCAAATCTTTGGAAGGGACTTGACTATTTTATAGAATATGCAGCATAGGAGAACTCAAGAAGATGAAAACATAGTCATAGACTACTTGAAAGGAACAGATGTCTTGCTCATTAAGATAGCTTGTAACTCCTGGAAATATTACAAGATAGTACAAAATGGAACATTTCTTCAAACTATAAAAACAACACCTGTATATACCCAAGCAGAACATGAACACAGATCAAAAAATCAACATGTAATTTATCAGTAATATGACAGAAAAATTATGGTAGGACTCTAGCATTTATCGTAAAGTTAGTATATGCAGGAAATCACACACACATATACACAACTCAATGTTTACACTACACTACAAGGCAGTTACTTGATGGCCATATGGGAAAGTGCTTGTGTTTTCACCTCTCTTGATGGGGGGATTTGTGGAGTGCATCTGACTCTTGTTACACCGAGCACAGCAGACTCCATGCCATGGTGGGGACTCCCAGCTGTTCATGACGGTCCTGCTTGCCTGCTTCTCCCAGAGTGCTCAGATGTGTGTGGAGCAAAAGAGCCCACTCACAAGCAGTGCACTGTGTGACTATGTCCAGTGTGACAGAAGTAAGACTGACAGGACTGTGGCTGCATTTGAAAGAGAACTAACTAATGATGGGGAGGGATGAGAAATGGGAGGGTTTTGTGGACCCTGGATATGGTCATTATCTGGGTCAATGTGATGACCATGGCAGAGTATCTGATTTGAGGAAGTTCATCAAGCTGCACCTCTATGATCTATGTACTTTCCTATATGGATGTCACACTTCAGTGGGAAATATACTGTAAGTATATTAGATAAGTCACCAAATGGGCTGTGGTCTCATTTCTTTCCCACTCTTACTTGACTCTGCATTGTCTTCTTTGCTAGTCCAGTTTTATCCTCCTTTCCTTTGCTCTTCCTCTTTCTTTGTTTCATCTTTTCTTCCCCATTTATGCTTTTTTAAAAAATCAGTACCAGGGATTGAGTTCATCACTGCTTTGCACTTGTTAGGCAGGACCTACACCACTGAGCCACATGCCCAGCCTCTGCATCTCCTCTTGATTCTGTTCTGTTTCCCCTTCCATCAGCCCAGCAGCCGCTCTGTGATTGGGAAGGGCCTGCATTCGGGCCTGCAGTGCCTGAGATGCTCCAGTAGAGACGGTTCAGTTGTTAGCAGGAAGGCGCCACTGGTTGGGTTTCAGCCGAGCTCTCTATCTGTGATGCTCTCGCTGTGAATGATGGAGGTATTGGGAGAGGGTCTTGCCCAAAGCTGGACAGTGGGCAAAGGCATTCTGCACAAGTGCTGGCTCTAAATGCTGGGCAGGTGGGGATTTTAGAAATCTCTGCAGCTGTAGATAAGAAATGAAGATAGCTCTGGGCTGGGCTGGGCACCTCCCAGAAGTTCGTTCCCCAGTTTCATTTCCAGTCTGCTGTCACCAGCCACCACAGTGATGGAAGCACAGAGGCATGAGGCTGCCTGCAGGCTGCAGACGGGGTCTTCACTCTGTAGTGTTCTTTGGGGGACTTGCTTCTGGGTGCTGGCTGCACATTGATAACCTCAGTGGTTTGGAGTCTGAACTCTGTATTACAAAGCAACTGTGTAAAATTATTAAGAACCAATCACAGGGGACACACAGAATACACTTTTTAAAAAAAAGACTAGACGCACTGTTGACAGTGGCCAGTTGGGTGAAAACATCACCAGGAACCCGTTACTTAACTGTTACTTAAGTGTCAAGTTCATTTTTAACTTTTCTGTCAGGTGAGTTGGCTTCACATACACAGGTTGTCCAGCAGTACTTCCCATCACTTGATGAACATATGGGTTACTTAAAACTCATGGTTAGGGCCGGCCAGATAGCTCAGTGGACTAAAGCTCCTGCTTTGACAGAGCACAGCCATTGGAGTTCGATTCCCAGCATGCCATGCTGGCCCCACTCCAGGGGTGCGTGAGGGGGTGTGTCTGTAATCCCAGTGCTTGGGAGTCTGAACCCAGGAAGATCTCTGTGAGTCTGATCTATATAGTGAGACCCTGTAGACCCTGTTTCCCCTGTACTACAAGCAAAAAACAAACAAAAAAATCCCCAAACAAAAAACCAGAACCTCATGGCTACTATGAACAATACTGCCTCAAACACTGAAGGAGTAACTCATTGTGGCTTGATTTACCCTCCCCTACACTGAGGCTGCTGGATGGAAGTGCACACGCTTATTAGACATCTGCACTTATTCTTTGAAGAAATTTCTATTAAAACTTATACCTACTTAAAAAATTGTCCTGTCTTTTGATTGTTCAGCTATAAAAATTCTTCATATATTCTATATACTAGGCCTTTATCATATATGTATTCCATAGCTTTTTTCTCCCATTTGGTGGAGTCTCTGTTATGCTTGATAGTGTCCACTGAAGCACAAAATTAATTTATGTATATTTTTCTCTGATTGCCAGTACTGTATATAAGTTGCAAAGATTCATATGTTTTCTTCTAAGAGTTTTTGTAGTGTTAGCTCTTACATGTAGGTATTAAATTTTGATCCATTTTAGTTAATTTTTGTATGATGTGAAATAAAGCTCCCAATAATTCTTTTCTTCTAAATAACAGTTGTCCTGCCAAGGTTTTTGAAAACACTCTTCTTTTTCTCATTGAACTGTTTTGGCATCCTGGTTAGAGATAAACTGATTATCAATATATAGATTTATTTCTGGACTCAGACTTCAATTCAACTTTTGTCTGTATTGATCTCTGTTGTTTGTAGTAAGTTTTGCATTTGGGAGGGGTAGTGTCTCCATTTTTGTTCTTTGTTTTCAAGCTTATTCCGGTTAGGGTGTCATTGTTTGTGTCTAGATGTCCCACAGAACCCTCATACGGTCTTACAGTTTTTTCAGAGGTGGCTGAACCTAGAGTGTGTGATTGATTCATAGTGCAATGCTGGGATTAAGGGTGGGTGGTTGCTGGATTAGTCCATCTACTGGATTGGCTCAGTCCTAATCCCAGTAGACTGGATATAATAGAAGGGTCAGAAAGACAGTTGTCTTGAGTTTGTGTGCTGCTTTTGGTATTTTCTGCCACCACGAACTGTTGCCCCTTTGTCATGTGCCACTCTGCCTTGGAGCCAGCAGATTATGGACAGGAACCTCTACCTATCTTAGAGGTGAACTGAATAAACCTGTCTTAATTTTTGGTAACAGGTATTTTTTCTCAGCAATGAGAAAAGTAAGAGTGTGGCTCCTTTTACATATTCATATCCATTCCAGTATTAACTTATTGACCTATTAAAAAAATAGTTGAGATTTTGGCAGGAACTGTATTGGAGATAGATCAATTTAAGTCACATGATTACTTCAACCAGTCTGTAAAATATTAGCAATATAGTCCAATATGTGAACTTGGGTTATTTTCCTATTTATTTAATTCTTCTTCTGTTTCTTTCAGTAATGTTTTACATTTTATAGTATACAAGTCTAGAGGGCTTTTGTAAATACTGGAGACTTTATTGATTGTGGTGCTCTTATAAATGGAACTGCTTTTCTAATTTAATTTTTGGAGTGTTTATTGCTAGTGAGCACGTTCTGTCTTATCCAGCTATTAACCTGAATCTCTAAAAGAGGCAGAGTTTACATGTGCATTTTCATAGGAAGTGACCAGTGACACTTTTATATTATTATGCATTAAGAGTCACCTGAAAGCATTGTTTCCAAAGTATTTTGGAAACTGTTCTTTACGCTATAGTCACTGTAATTCTGAGGTTTGATTGCAAGCTTTCCTTTTGTCCAGACAGAATATTATAAGGGAAAAACTGCTTCTATTTGGCTTGTCTTAGCTACCCCCCGAGGTTAGGTCACCCCAAAGATACTGTACTATTCTGCATCTATACAGCTTTACAACTTCCGAACACTCCTAGAGGACACCTTAGAGTACACGAGAGCAGCTGGAGGACTTCACGAATCCAGCGTCATCCTGCCACCAACCAACCTGCTTGGATTCCCGTACTTTTTTTAGCGTTGAAGCAAAGGGATTTATGGTGTGGCCATTTACAAGGCCACAGTCACTCTACCCATTTCTAAGACGACAAACACTCCTTTCTGCTGAAGTTTTTCCTTACCACGTGGCAGGGTCTCACGATCAGGAAAAACTAAATCACAGTTTGATCCCGGCTGGGAAAAAGAGCTGGGGGGAGCCACCGCCCTTGAAAGAGCAATTGTTGAACGGCAGTGCTCTCTAGTGACTGTATTAACAAACTGCAGGGAGCTGCTGCCCTGTTTACAACGAAACTCTCTCTAGTTGGAACTTAAATTTCGTGAACCACCGCCGTCCTTTCCAAATTTCCGTCACAGGTTCCTAGAGGCCCCAGTAGTCAGTTTTCATCTTGAAAGAATAAGAACATCCCAGTGTTTTGATAATCAGGGCCTCGCCCTCCCCACCCTCTCTGTTTCTTAGATTTCTAAAGCCTTTCGTGTTTCACAAGATGATGCTAAAGGCACCAAAGGGGCGTCTCCCTCTGGCTGGATGGTAGGAAATAGACGAAGGGAGGGAGGCAGGGAAATCAATGCAGGTCTCAGAGAAGCTGCTCTTCCCATCTGCAGTTCAGAAGCCAGAGGACCAGAGCCGATCAGAATCACCAAGGCACGTAGCCAAATAGCTCAGCTGATTAAAGCACCTGCAAGTAGGCATAGGGGCCGGAAGTTCGATCCCTGGGCCTGCCAAGCTGGTCCAGACCTTGGGGTACGCTGAGGGGCGATTGAGACTGGGCGTGGTGGACTGTGCCTGTAATCCCAGCTCTTGGGAGACTGTATAC
>PVKA01044008.1:0-16436 GCA_004027165.1 Ctenomys sociabilis
TTTTTTTTTTTTTTTTTTGTCTTTTTGAGGCAGGGTCTCACTACGCAGCTCAGGCTGGCCTTAAGCTCACTTTGTAGCTCAGGCTGGTCTCGAACTCACAACAATCCTCCAGTCTCAGCCTCCCGAGTGCTGGGATTACAGGCCTGCGCCACCACGCCCGGCTTAGAAGCTTTTTTTAAGACAGGTTGAACTTCAATTCTATTATGTAGCCCAGGGTGACCTTGATTTCAAAGTGATCTTGCCTCAACTCCTGAATACTAGGATTATAAGCATGCATCAATTACTCAATATATGTAACATTTCCTGTAGGTTTTTAAAACTTTTCTTTATAAGATAAACTTTATTTGATTAAGCTTATCCACCTTGATTTATTATGGTCCTAATTAACTAGAGAATTTTTGCATTCTTTCATAAAAAAATAAGAGTCAGTTGTGATGGGGCACATCTGTAATCCCAGAAGTCAGGAGACTGAGGCAATCACAGTGAATATGAGGATAGCCTGGGTCACATAGAGAGACCTTGTCTCAAAATTAAAATAAAACAAGTAAAATAAAAGTAATACATATATTTAGTCTGATTTTTGTTTTGTCTTTTAAGGCAGGGTCTTGCTTTATAAACCAGGCTGATCTCAATCTCAGAATTCTTGTGCTTCAGCCTCCCAAGTGCTGGGATTATAGACATGAGCTACCACATATGAGATTTACTTCTTTTTTGTTTTTTGTTTTGCTCTGTTTGTCTTTTGAAACAGAGTCTTGCCATGCACTTCAGGCTGACCTTAGGCTCACTTTGTAACCCAGGCTGGTCTGGAATTTACAATAATCCTCCTGTCTCAGCCTTCCTAGAGCTAGGATTACAGATGTGTGCACTGTGCCTGGCTCTGTTCTAACATTAGAAGTGACTCTGGAGGTAATTTTAAGTGTTTCAGAGGTATCAGTCCATGGCCAGCAACTCCATTGTTCCAGGTTCTGGCAAGGCAGAGGATTGTGGTGCAAGGGCGAGGTGGAGGAGGAAGGCTGCTGGCTACCAAGAAGCAGAGCATTGGGAAGAGCCAGAGAGGAAGGGGCCAGGGACAAAATATGGTCCTCAAGGTTACACCCTCCTAATCTGGCTCTGCATCCAGAGCCATCAGGATCCAATCACCATCAGAAAGGTGACCTTGGAACAAACAAAATGTCTGGGGACATTTTAGATGTAAACCATAACAGTCTTGATTTTTTTGTATGTTAGGGAAGAGTCTACAGGGTGTTCAGGGTCTCACTACTAGATCAGACTCGTTTTGATCTGGCTGTTTACAGCCTCCCAAGAGCTGGGATTACAGGCACCACCTCAATTGCCCAGTCTCAATTGCCATCTCAGAGCACCCCAGGGGCGGGGACCGCATGGCAGACCTGGAGATCGAACCCCCTGCCCCTGCACCTGCTTGCAGTGCTTTAATCCGCTGAGCTATTTGGCCGGCCCTTTTTTTTTTTCCTTTAGTGACTCTGAAAGGTGCTTGTCGGGAGTTGAATGCCCTGCCTGCACTCAGGAAGCTGCCTCACCACAGCCCTTCCTGCATGTCCTCTGGAGGAGACTAGCCCTGATGTCCATGTCTTGCTTTCCAAGTCCTGCCTTTCAGTTCCACTTTCCTAGATGGAAAGCAATAATGTGACTCAGAGCCCACAGGAACAATCATAAGTGGCTTCTTTTTTTTTCCACATCAGATCAGCGATGTGCAATGTCGGAACCAGGTTTGAGGGAGGCATCTCTCATGCATATGACAGGAACATGCAAGCATCACACTTGTGAACCAATGGATCAGATAAGTGTGTTCTTGCTACCCAACAAAATCTTCTTTTAAAAACTCTTATGTGAATGAAACAATTTATCCTTTGGTAAGGCTCTATGGATGGCAGACCTATTCCAAAGAACGCTTCCTGAGAACTTTCTAACTGTTTTGAGTCATCTGGCAGTGGAGACCTCCCCTTGAAGGACCAGGCACTCAGGAGGAGAACCAATGGCCCACACCTATAGTTTCAGCATTTGGGGAGGCTGAGGCAGGAGGAGCACAAGGTCAAGCTCAGCTTAGTGGCTCAGTGAGACCTTGTCTCAAAATTAATACATGGCTGGGGAAGTAGCTTAGTGTAAAGGCTTTGAGTGGCTCATTTCCCTGTACCACTGCCAATCACAGCATGAGAACCAATGGCTGCTTCTCTTGTCCTTCCGCCACCCCCTCCCCTGGGTAGAGGAGGCTCTGTGTGGGGTGAGAGTCTACTTGTGTTCTGCTCCTCCACCACCTGCTTAGGAGGGTAGAGAGCTGGTCTGCTTATCCTTGTTTGCCTTCCTCACCTTCTTCTCCCACCAGCCATTCTCACTGTGGTCCAGTAGTAAATTCTGGGGAGTGTTTGTGGGAATAAAACAAACTGTCCAACTGAGAGCAGTGGTCTTCTGCCTCTGGTAAATCATCTGGGAATTAAAAAAAAAAATCAAAAGAAAAAACTCTCAAGTCTGGGCCACAACTCAGATCCAGTGAAACTCCAAAGATGGCAAAGCTGAGTGCATGGTTTGTTGTTTGGCTGTTTTTGCAGCACTTGGGATCAAACCCAGAACCTCGCACATGCTAAGTAAGTGCTCTACCACCAGCCACATCCTTGCATTACTTCAGCTGATGTACTTAATCAGTAGAAGGATCTTGTGTGTAGACAGAATATCCCTTTAGGGTTGATCTTTAATTATTTTTTCATTTTACTTGTATTATTATGGGGGAAGCAGACAATGGCATGTAAGGGGTGGAATCAAATGGGTAGAATTGAGGCACGGGATTTCTGAAATATTTCTCAGGTGATCACTAAATGCAACCAAGATCCAGAAGCACTTACCTAGAGGCTATCTGATGTATATATAATGGGGGTTAAATGATTAATTTAATACGCTATTTTTTCTAGGAAAATGTGTAATTGTATATTTGTAAAAAGTACAATACATACCAGAGTATTTTTTTTTCGGACCTGGGGATTGAACTCAGGCCCTTGTGCTTGCCAGGGAAGTGCTTATTCCACTGAGCCATCTCCCCAGCCCCACGTGAGCTTTTTTTTCTCTTTCTCTCTTTCTCCCTTCTCTTTCTTTCTCCCTTCTCTCTGTCTCTCTGTCTCTGTCTCTGTCTCTCTTTCTTTCTTTTTTTTTTTGGTCTTTTTGAGACAGGGTCTCACTATGCAATTCAGGCTGGCCTTAAGCTCACTTTGTAGCTCAGGCTGGTCTTGAACTCACAGCAATCCTCCTGCCTCAGCCTTCCGAGTGCTAGGATTACAGGCATGCACCACCACACCTGGCTTCTTTCTTTCTTTCTGAGGTAGGATTTTATTATATAGACCAAACAGACCTCAAATTTGTATAGATCCTTGTGCCTCAGCTTCCTGAGTGCTGGGATTACAGGCATGGGCCACAATGTCTGGATTTTTTTTTTTTGCAGAACCGGGGATTGAATTTAGGCCCTTGCACTTGACAAGGAAGTGCTTATTCTGTTGAGCCATCTCCCTGGACCCCTCTCTCTCTCTCTCTCTCTCTCTCTCTCTCTCTCTCTCTCTTTTTTTCTGAGACAGGGTCTTGCTATGTAGTTCACTATGTAGCCCAGGATGGCCTCAAACTAACTCGTGGTGGTGCTTATGCCTTATCCACCAAAGGGCTAGGATTATAGGCTACTCCACCATGCCTGGTCCATTTTTTTTTTTTTTTTTTGTAATCTAGTGGGAGACAGAATTATGTACCAAATAACAGCAGGAAGTCAGCAGATTATATATATGTGGGGGTGTACAGAGTCAGAGAAAATGCTGAGTACAAAATTTGATAACATAGCTGAAAGGAAGCCCAGGGTGGCAGAAGGAAGTGGCCATCACAGGCGGGTGGAGGGTCATAGGATCCTGTAGTGGCCACTGTGACTTGGAAAGCTGTCATATGCAGAAGGTCACTATTTGCTTGGTCCCTGGGAAGAGCATCATTAGTGCTATCTACCTGCCTAGATGGGTGTCCTGGAGGTGGGACAGGGAGGTATATGAAGTGTGGGGAGAGCACTAAACACCAACAGATCAAACTTGAAATTTATGTACGTTGCTAAATACATTTAGTTGGCTAACAGATTTGTACTACCTTTAGAACACTTATTGGAAAAGTAATTCTACTCACTTGAGCCTGTTCTGTAGAGCAGATAATCTAGGTACTGGAATGTAAGGGAACATAAATGTCTTAGTTAGTTTTCTCATTGCTAGGACAAAATACTGAAAACCCACAGTTAAAGGGGGAAAAGCTTTTATTTAGCTCACAGTTTGTAGAGGTTTCAGTCCATAAAGGCTCCAAGGCAGGGAGGCATATGGCAGAGGGGCAGCAGTTCATGGCAGCAAAAGCAATAAGAGCAAAGGCAGGAAACAAGCCTTTTTGTGCCTCTTTTATCTTTTCCAGAGTGCTGGGATTCAGCTGGTGACAACTGAATCTGTGAACTGATTCAGCAATCACTCACCCTGAATCCTAGCACTGTACTAGGAATCAGTCACAGACTCTAAATTGAGCTGCCCATCTAAAACTGCATGAGGTGGTAGGCAGGGGGTGACTCATCTAGACCTAAACTATAAAGGTTATTATAATACTAGCATATAAATTAAAATAAGGGCCATCTCTATAGCAAGAACTAATGCGGAGGCTGAGACTTTCCTGGGACCCCCAACGCAGTCTGGGCTCTCAGTTAATCACCTCTCAGGACATAGCTTGGCCTGTGCTGCAGGTGCAACAACCTCCCTTTGGGAGTCAGGAGTGGTGGCCCATGCCTGTGAGCCCAGCACTTGGGAAGCTGAGGTATAAGGATTGCTGGGAATTCAAAACTACCTTGGGCTATATGGTGAATTCAAGGCCAGCCTGGACTATGTAGTGAGACCCTGTCTCAAAAAACACAACAGAAATTTACCTTTGGGAGGATCCCTACAGATCTCTCCTGTCTTTTTCTGTCTTTACTGTTTGTCCTGGAAAGTAAGGGCCTTTGCGGTTGTCTGACGTCTCTCCCTTGCTCCTGTTTAGCCTTCATCCACCTAGCAGTTGCTCAGGCATCCTGTGCCACTCTGCCCTTGCCTGCAGCATGGCCTTGCTTCCTTTTTGAGGTGCTTTGGAGGTGAGCTCCCCAGAGGCCAACTGTTCTGCCTGATGGCTAGGAACATCCAAGAGTGTTTGCATGTACTCATACCCCATACTGGGCCTTAAGGCCTCCTGAGGAGTGAGCCTGAGAGGGTGGTGAGCAACAGTGAGCACAGGGATGAAAGAACCAGAAGGCCATGAGGGACTACGGAGAGCAGAGTGCAGGCAAGGTGGGTAAGGGAGAGCAGGAGCTGGCTAGCGGGAAGGGCGGCGAGGGAGTGGCTGGGTAATCTGGTGGCTGAGAGTGTGCCAGGGAAAGCGGACAAGTGGGCGAGCGGCCCGCGGGGACCCTCAGCCTCAGCGCTGCAGTACGTGGGTCGCAGGCTCAGGTTTGGGAGAGCCAGCTGCCCAAAGCCACGTGGCCAAGACAGGCCCTGAGCTGGGGTAGTGGGCGGGGCTAAGCGAATGTGGGCGTGACGAGGCAGGGTCTGCGCTAGCTGTGGGCCGAGTGAGTTGGAGAAGGGCGTGGCCACACGCGTCAGGACCAGAAGAAGCACTGAATAGGCGGGGTGTGGGCGTGACGACCGGCTAATGGGTGGGACCTAAGCAGTTGTGGGTGTGGCCGTCCGCCCGAGCGGGAGGAAGTCACGTGGGCGCGCGGACTCACATGACTGGCCGCGCGATGGACCCGCTGCCCGCCTCGGCAGTTGGGTCTGCAGCTGAGGCGGAGGCTGAGGAGGAGGAGGCGGATCCCCTGGCGACAGGTAAGGCGGTGAAAGGCGCTGGCCCGGTCTTCCGCGCTGTCCATTTCGATCACTTTTCACGTCCCGAGGCCACCTGTGCAGGTCCACCTGACCTGCTCGAGCCGGTGCGGCCCCTGCCTGGTCTCGCGGGCTCTGTCGCTTGGGTCCCCGGCTCCGGGGATGGCGACGCTCGTGGTCGGCCGCTCTCGGATCGCTGCGCGGCTGGGGAGGGGGCTCGCGTGAACCCACAGGTACGCACCAGCCTTCTCCCTGTTCTCAGGAGGTCGCCGCTCGGGCTGCGCTGCCCAGGCCTTCTCCGCGGTGGCTAAAGAGTTCGCCGCGTGAGGAGCTAGGTTGAGCTGGAGGTGAGACTAGGTGAATTTTGGAGTTTTGGGAGACAGGTTCTTCCCTGGGAGGAAAGGGGGGAGTGTGGCAGTGAGACTGAGGAGGGAGGGCTTCAGTCCCTGCAGTGGAGACCCGCAGACTGGTCCTCCAGAATGGGTCTTTATTTTTTTCCTGTCACTTGTATCTGTGTAAGGGGAAGCATGTGACAGCCTTTGCTGGGTAGAACATTATGTTCAAGAGGTCACGTTATGCAGATCTGCGTGGGCCCACCTATGCCAAAGCCCCAGGCTGGACTCCTTCCCCAAGTCACTTGGGAGTGGACGCTATGAAAGCAGTGTCAAGCAGTGCCTAGCTTGTCAAACAGTTCAGAGTGTACCAAAATGGCCATGTATTTCAGGGATATCTTTGCAAATAGGTATAGGGACTGCCCTGAAGGACTCACCTAGTGGCAGCCCTTAGGGTGTGATTTATGGACAGTCCTGTACAACCTCCCACCTACATTCCTGGGCTGCCCTCCCTGTGGCTTTGTGTGGAATTCCCACAGGTTGTTGGCTTTCTTTGGAGGCAGTGGTGATTTTTATCAAGAGTGCTAATTTTATCCACAGCTTGGAGGCACACCACAAACCCAGGCTTCCAAATTCTCAGAGCATTCCTGTAACCCTGTAAGTCTAAAAGTGGGGTTTCTTTTTTTTTTTTTTTTTTTTTTTTTTTTTTTTTTTTTTTTTTTTTTTTTTTTTTTGTCTTTTTGAGACAGGGTCTCACTATCTATGCTGTTCAGGCTGGCCTCGAGCTCACTTTGTAGCTCAGGCTGGTCTCGAACTCACAACAATCCTCCTGTCTCAGCCTCCCGAGTGCTGGGATTATAGGCATGCGCCAAAAGTGGGGTTTCTAAAAATGTCATTCATTCTTGTGGAGTCTGGATGCCCATCTTAGCATGGAGATGAATGGTAAAGCAAACCTTTTTATCTTGGGAAAACTAATTTATCTGGAGATGAGTGACTAATCCAAAGTGGGCAGTGTAGGGAACCATGGATGGGTCAGAAAACCTGAGACTTCAGTAATGAATTTGGCTCAAAAATGCCTGACATTTTCTCAAAAAATTTTTTTTTCTCCAAAGAATCGTGGTTTTAGGATGCAAAATGAATTTCTTTCTTTTGTCTTCTGACTGCACACCCAGATCTGTTGTGCTGTGGTATCTCTGGGTTTACCAGAAAGAATTGTCCTGCTTGTTGCACTTTTCATTATTCAGTCTTGTTGTATTCTCATTATTTGAAGCTTAAGCTTCGGATGGTCAAGTAACTCTCTTCCTAAGAAGTTTCATCTGAGTATGGTACAAGCCTGGGATCCCAGTACTCTAGGAGGCTGATGTGTGGGAATTAAAAATTCAAGCACAGCCTGGACAAGTTAGTGACTTAAAGAGACCTTGTCTCAAAAAGTAAAACAAGGGCTGGGGAGATAGCTCAGTAGAGTAAGCACTTGCCTGCCAAGCACAGGGTCCTGAGTTCAAACCCCAGTACTGCCAAAAAAAAAAAGGCAAAACAAGGGCTGTAGATATAGTTCAATGAATTCAATTTCTAGTACTACAGAGAAGAAAAAAAAATCACCTTAACTTTCAGTTATGCTATAATTTTTTGTTTGTTTCTTGAAACAGGGTCTTGCTATGCATTTCAGGCTGGATTTGAGCTCACTTTGTAGCCCAGGCTGGTCTCAAACTCACAACAATCCTCCTGCCTCAGCCTCCCAAGTTTTGGGAATATAGACATGTGTCACCATACCCAGCTATGGATCATTTTTTAAAAATCCCCCCAGACTTAGAAAAATTAGGTCAGTATTTTGTTTTTTATTTTTGCATTTTCTTGATTAGGATTGAGGTTTGGTATTTTTCTAATAATATTTCCACCTGGTATGGCCTCTGTGATTTGACCATTTTTTAAATATTTTGTCCATTTTCTTATACAGCTGTCTCCTTCTCTTCCTCCTCTTCCCTCTCTTTTGTCAAACCAGGGATTGAAGTCAGGCCCTTACACTTGCCAGACAAACACTTACTGTACTGAACCATCTCCCCAGCCCAGCTGTCTTTTTATTCTTGATTTTGTAGCAGTTCTTTGGTATTTTATGATTTTATATTTTATAATTTTATATTGAAATTATAGTTATATCTGAATGAAGCCTATAATCTCATCCACTCTGGAGGTTGAGGTAGGAAGATCACAAATTCAAGGCTGGCTCGGGCAACTTAGAGACTCTGGCTATAAATAGAAACTACAAAGGGCTGGGGGTAGACCCTAGTGGGAGAGTGCTTGCCTGCAATACACAGGAGCTATGGTTCCATTACCAGCACTGAAAAAACTCTGTCATCTATATGTATATGTATTCTATATCTATAGCTACACAATGATCAGAGCATTCTGTTCTCTGACAGGGCAGGTTGGATTTCACTTCAGGGCCCTTCAGAGATCCATGACCATGTTTTAGAGTTGGGAATGGCAAGAGAGAGTATGGTGCGTACACTTGCTCAACTAACCTGACCCTTCCAGGGTGCACAGTACAGAAGTAAGAATATACACATGTCAGCACTGCGTGTTCGCCTTGCTTCTTACACCCAGTGGCTGTCAGCTGAGACAGGAGAGCTGGGGACTCAGGCCTCACTGTGGTCTTGGGCTCCTTTGCTGGCATTCCATGCATTCCATTCTGTTGGATGCTCTGCCTCAGGTCCCAGGGTCTTGGCTGTCACGGAGCTTCTCCTTCCTTCTCTTCTTGCTGTAGTTAGCAAATGTCTTTGCTGCCATTTCCCTTCTCTGGGTTGTGTATTTGTCACAATTCCTTGAGCTGTCACTTAAGATTTATGCAGTTTAGGGTACTCAGGTGACACCTCAAACCACTATTCTCATTAAGGAAACTGCCTGGTGTGCTTCCTCCCTCCACTTTACATTTGGTTGTAAAGGTCTGGCAGGCAGAAATTAATTTTTCTGTATACCCCCAAATCTAAAGTAATAGCTGCTATGAAGAAGTAGCTTATATATTTGAAGAGAATGTCATTTTATTATTTTTTTTAAAGCTGTATCACAGCTGGGTCTGGTAATATGTGCCTATAATCCCAGCACTCAGGGAGGCTGAGGCAGAAGAATCAAAGGAGTCCAGCTTACCTGGACAGTTTAGCTATTTGGTGGGCTTTTGTCTCAAAATAATACAAAATGGACTGGAAGTGTAGCTCAGTGCAAAGAAAGACACAGAGTTCAACCACCAGAACCCTCCAAATACAAAAAGTATCACGTTTTATTATAGTAGTATTTATTTATATTTAAAGAAGGAAAGATTTATTTAGCTCACAGTCTGTGGAGATTTCAGTCTGTAATTGGCTGGTTCCAAGGCAGGGTGGCACATGGCAGAGGGGCAGCCATTCATGGCAGCAGAAGACAGCAAAAGCAGCAAGTGAGGACACTCAGTCGTTTATTTTTAAAGTTTGAGTTAGTGATCTTTACACTTTCTCTTCCTCTCTCTCTCTCTCCCTCTCTCTCTGTCTCTCAAACACACACACACACACACACACACACACACACACACACACACACACAATTTGCAAGGTAAAATGTGTTAATTCAAAGAAAGAGGAACCAACTGAATCACTATTATACAGAACAGATTTTGCCAGAACTTGTGGTTAGCAAGAAAGTGATGTGCTCTGGGTGGGGGAATTCTGTTTTGGTATTATTTTTTCTTTCCTGAGAAAAATGCCCCACAAAAAGTGATGTTTTGCTATCACATCTGCCAAGATGGCAGAGAGGGACTGCAGGGGAACCAGATATTGTAGTGAGCCTGCATTGGAGCCTCCCAGAACCTGCTATGCTGCTAGGAGGAACCCAGGGTACTTCTTACAGTCTTCAGCCATAGGGGTTCAGATCCTGGCCCACTGAAGTTAGTCATGCTTAGCATGTACTCTTCCTTCCTTTCAGACAGGGTCTTGCTACACCATTCAGGCTCGCCTTGTACTCTCTAGGTAGCACAGTTTGGCCAGCAATCCGACCTGTGCTTCCTGGCTTCCTTAGTGCTGCGACTACAGAGTGTGGCATCACATATGATCTTAATGTTTTTTTTATATCTTATTTGTTTTGGTTATTTATTTATTTTTTAATGTATTTGAAAGGCTCTCACAACGCATCTCGTACTCATAGTGATCTTCCTGTTTTCAAGCCTCCCCAGCACTGGGATTACAGGCATGTGCTACCACACCTGGTCTTGGTGGCCAGCTCATTGGCCCTGGGGGGGGGGGTGGTGGGACTGGAGTGTGGCATGTGTCAGGGATCAAACTCTGGTCTCTGGGCTTGCCTAAGCAGGTGCTTAGTCAGCTGAGCAATCTTGCCAGCCCTGTTGTGTTTTTTTGAGACGGTTTTTCACTCTATACTTTGCTGGCCTTGAAAAATGGTGTAGCCCAGAGTGACCTCAAATAGGCAATCCTCCTGCCTCAGCCTTCTCAATACTGGGATTACAGGTGTATAGTATCACACTTGGCAAAGATAGGTGTTTTGTGGCAAATAGCAGTATTAAAGTACCATGTAGCTGGGCATGGTGGCACATGTCTGTAATTCCAGCACTCGGGAGGCTGAGGCAGGAGGATTGTTGTGAGTTCGAGACTAGCCTGAGCTATAAAGTGAGTTTGAGGGCAGCCTGAGCTGCACAGTGAGACCCTGTCTCAAAAAAAAAGTACCATGTAAGAAGCTGCGAGTAGAAACACATACCTATAATGCCAGCATTCTTAAGAGGCAGAGGCAGGAATATTGAAAGTTTGAGCCCAGCCTGAATGAGTTAGTGAGACCCTGTCTGAAAATAAAATGTTGAAAATAGGCTGAGCGTTTTGCTCAATGTGAGGGGGAAAAAAAGGAGCAAGAAAGCTGTTTTTCTTAACTTTATAGGTTATAATTGTTTGTGATTCTATAAAGAAAGCTTGCTCCTGGGTGTGGTGGTACAAACCTGTGTCCCTTTATGGCAGATTCAAGTCCCAGCTGGGCAATTCTGTGATTTAGTGAGATCTTGACTCAAAAGATTAAAAGTGGTGCTAGAAATGTAGCTCAATGCAAAGGCCTTGGGTTTGTTCCCCAGTAAGCCTTTCTAAAACGAAACAAACACCATCCACACCAAAAGCAAAAACCCATGTTGGGATTAGCTATAAGAGGATCAGGTCCTCACTTCATGCTGTCTCCAGTTGACAGGCTGAGGGAAGACTTTGTGCTGTTTTGGTTGTATGTGACAGCTGGGAGAGGGAGGTATCTCTAGCTCTTTAAGATTTTTTTTTTTTTTTTTTTTTTTTTTTTTTTTTTTTTCGGAACTGGGGATTGAACTCAGGTCTTTGCTCTTGCCAGGCAAGCCCTTATTCTACTGAGCCATCTCCCTGGCCCTAGCTCTTAAAGATTTGTGGACCAAGTTTGCTATGCAAATTTAAAGTGAAGTGACATCAAGTTTGTTTAACTCCAGGGATACTCCATGCAGATTGGAGAAACTTGAAGTGGGGTAATATCCCTGAAAAAGTGCAATCATATTGTTTTCCAGCTGAAGAAATAATGACGGCATTATTTTTTGAGAAATCTTCCAAACCCTGTTCTGTGCTGGTGAAGTGTTGTCAACCTGGAATCTTTTGAATGAGCTGTAATTAGAGCTGATGAGATTTTACTGCTGTTCATGAATTGACGCTTTGAGCAAATTTTATGTAAGCGATGTGACCGCAACTACAAACATTCTGTGAAGGTGCCTCTCCCATTTCTGCCCTTTAACACTGCTGAGTTTCCTGGTGGTGTTCCTTCTTTTCTGTATGAGTGCTTTTTATATTAGCTCCTATCCTGTGTCCCAGATATACATTTTTACAGTGTTTCTTTCCAGTTGATATTTTTTGCATCACTAATTTTTGAAATTTTCTATCTGCATAAACTTACAGCATGGAATAGAATATTTGTGCTTTCAAAGTGTTAGTTTCTTTTCTTCTTCTGTTTTTTTTTTTTTTTTTGTTTTGTTTTTTGGCAGAACTGGGGATTGAACTCAGGCCCTTGCATTTGCCAAGGAAGTGCTTATTCTACTGAGCCATCTCCTTAGCCCCTTAAAGTGTTAGTTTCATAAAATGTGAGTTAGAGATGGTTTTGACATGTTTTCCAAAAATAATTATTTCAACAGGAACACATAAAGATTGTGCTTGCTTATGCTTGCTTTTTTTGGTATAGAAGACAAAACTTTGTGTGCCTGTACTGCACTCCCAGCATTGTGGAGACTGAGGCCGGAGGATATTTTGAGTCCATTGTGGACAATTTAATGACTTAGTGGAAGCCTGTCTGAAAAATTTAAAAAGTCCAGTCTGGAGGTCCTGGGTTTAATCCTTAGTACCAAAAATAAAAAAAGGAAGGAAGCTGACATGGTACTACATGTGTATGATCCCAGCACTTGGGAAGCTGAGGCAAGAGGATTGTTGTGAGTTTGAGACCAACCTGGGCTACAAAGTGAGCCCAAGGGCAGCCTGAACTGCTTAGTGAGACCCTGTTTCAAAAAAGATCAAAAAACAAAAGAAAAGGGCCAGCCACATAGCTCAGCGGATTAAAGTGCCTGCAAGCAGGCTCATGGGGGGGGATGATTGGATCCCTAGGCCTGCCATGCTGGCCCTGTCCCTCCAGGAGTGTTCTAAGACAGTGATTGAGACTGGGTGTGGTGGCACACTGCTGTAATCCCAGCACTTGGGAGGCTGTAAACAGGAGAATCACTGAGTCTGATCTGGTAGTGAGACCCTGAACACCCTGTAGACCCTTCCCTAAGATACAAAAAAATATAATATATATATATGAAATCCTACTTCCTGCTAGTGTTGTGCACAGGAGGGGGAGTAGGAGCAGGGTTCCTTATTTTCCTTCTTAGCGGAGATGAGTAGGGCTGAGTCCTTGGGCAGGAATTGAGGGGATTTGAAGGCTGAGGGGCAGGAACAGTGTGTGGGCAGGCAGGTATGTGTGTGGTTTGGGGTCAGTGCATGGCCTGCTGGGAAAGGAAAGGACATCTTGGAGCCTGGGGATTTAGAGTGCAGCTGAGTTGGTAGTAAAGGGTGTATGTTCCTGGGAGAGACAAGTGAGCAGGAGGGGCTCTGTTGCTGACTTCTGGGTACAGTCATGGTTTCTCTGTGAGCTGTGTGCTTTCTCCTGTGCCTTACTGAGCTGTCATGTAAACTTCTCAGCCATCCTGTGATGTCTTTCTCTGCTTTACAGATGAGGGTACTGAACTGTAAGTGGGGTCTGGCTGCTGTTGAGGAGTGGCAAATTTTTTTCCTGGCTGTTCTTGCAGGCTAGGTGCACCCCACCATCATGACACCCTTTAAGGTTCCCACAATCACACTACCTAGCCTCTCTTAAGCATCTCATGGTGAGATAGTGGCTTGAGACCATTGTGCAACAGACTGGATAGATTCGGCTATACGTGGGAAGGGTCCTAGGGCCCTGGTCTGGTTGGGCCCTAGGCTTGTGCTCTGCAATATGACTGCTGAACACTGGGTCCTAACTGGGTCTTTCCTAGTTCCTTCCTATCTTTCCTAGCTCCTAATTGGTTCTGCTGACTGGTGCAGGCAGAGCTGGCATCCACCTGGATTGTGTGGTGACCTCCTTGGATTGCCAGCTCTCTATAACAAACCACTTGAGTTTTTTTTGGTTTTGTTTTGTTTTTTGTCTTTTTTGAGACAAGGTCTAATATGCAGTTCAGGCCTCTGCAGTGCTGGGATTACAGGTGTGTGTCACCATCCCAGGCTACTACTTGAGTTTTGGGAGCCAGAGGCTGAGATCCCTTCTGTTCATTAAGGTATGCAGAGGAAGGCCCAATGTGGTGGTGCATGCCTCTAATTCCAGAATTCTGGGAGCCTAAGGCAGGAGGATTATTCAGAGTTCAAGGCCAGCCTGGAATATGTAGCAAACCTTGTCTTAGAAAAACAAAACAAATAAATAAGAAAAAGACATTCAGAATATCTAAATTAGATTTAGGAGTTTGGAATGTCTTGATTCTACGTTTTGAGTCTAGCTGCATTTTCATGGAAAACTAATTCTTCTGACTCAATATAATTGGTTATAGGGCAGAAATGGGCTAAGTATTTGTCTTCCTGTGATATCCTTCCTAGTTCCTAATTGGTTCTGCTGACTTCCCAGGACTTAGAATTCCGGTCCAGTTGCGCACTGCCCTTGGGCCTTTGTCCTAGTTTTTGAGATCAACACAGGCTTGCTAAGTGGACTCAGCTGGGAGGCACTTGCTCATGTATCCTGTGGCTGCTTGGCGTTCTGGTGGAGGTGCTTACCTTTTCTCTAATACAGTCTCTTTGTAGCCCTCACTGGGCTCAAGCTTGAGGTCCTACCAGAAATTTTGGAGTGTTTTCATTTGCATGTCAGGAGATATTAGAAAACCTGAGTCACTTTCAGGGGGAACCCGCCAGCTTGGGGAGGAGAGTTAAAAAACAAAAAACAACCAAGAAGTCAAAAATGAAGTCTTGTTCAAAATGTTAAGGTTCCTTTTTTAAGTTTGAGTTCCTACTTAGTTATCCCAAGATTTCCCAAATTGGCTAAAATACTTTTTCCTTTAAACTCTGGAAAAAAGTCATCTGGCTCTCCTTGTATAAACAGTCCCAAAGAGAGGCCTGGGAGGGTTTTAAGGCATGTGCCAAATTGTTTTTTTTTTTTTTTTTTTTTTTTTGTCTTTTTGAGACAGGGTCTCACTATGCAGTTCAAGCTGACCGTAAGCTCACTTTGTAGCTCAGGCTGGTCTCCAACTCACAACAATCCTCCTGCCTCAGCCTCCCAAGTGCTGGGATTATAGGCATGCGCCACCACGCCCGGCTGCATGTGCCAAATTGGATAGATCCTTTCAGAGGCTGCTTCAGGGCATTTGTGGGCACTCAAGATGGAGTAGCCTTTTGTTGGTACCTCTCACCTCTGAGCTGAGTCAGAGGAAGTCATCTGAGAGGAGATATTTTGTGACGCTTTAGGCAAACCAGAGATTTTCTTCCTTGTGGTCTAGGCACATATACTTCCTTGAAAGGGACTAGCTTCCTCCCAGCTGGAAATGTCATGAGTGGGTGTGGGTGTGTGGGTGCGTGCGATTCATGAGCAGTTCCCTGTGCCTTGTGCCATGGGCTGTCTGTGATGGTCCCAGGAACCTGGGCACAGCTTGGATCTTGATGAGGACTGAATGCTGTGGAAATATCTAGGGCTCAGCCCTCTGTGGAGCACCAATCCCTCTTCTCCTCCTTGTTCACAAGTTTTGTTTCCATTTTTCCTTTCCTTTTCTTTCTTTCCCTTCCCCATCACCCCTTTTCATTTGAACATAGCATAGTGCATCCAGTTTATTTCACTTAAGAGTAAGGTCTCAGGTCTGGGTATATAGCTCAGTGGCATAAGTGCCTGCCTGACAAGCACAAGGTCCCAAGTTTATTACCTAGTATGGTGTGTGTGTGTGTGTGTGTGTGTGTTAAGGTCTCAAGCTAGGTGTGATGACACAGGCCTTTATTCCCAGCACTTAGGAGAGTGAGGCAGGAGGATTGGTGGGAGTTTGAGACCAGCCTGGGTTACAAAGTGAGCTCAAGGCCAGCCTGAACTGCATAGCAAGACCCTGTGTCAAAAAGACAAAAAGGGTGGGGGGAAGAGTATTGTTTTAAGGTGAGTCTAGAAGTGTCTCAAACTTGTGTTTTTTATGGCTGAGAAATATATATATATATATATATATATATATATATATATATATATATGTCCACATTTGTATCTATTCATTGTTTCAATGGGCATTTGAACTGTTTCCAAGATTTAGCTATTATAAACTGTGCTTCTATAGACATGGATGCATATATATTGCTGTGGTGTGATGGTTTTAATACTTTGAGGAAGATAACAAGAAGAAAATAGCTGGGTCAAGTGAAGCGTCTATATTTAGGTGTTTTTGGAACTTCCACACTGATTTCCATAGTGGTTATACCAGAAGGGTTCCTTTTTTCCATAGCCCTGACAGCATTTATTATTGGTTGATTTCTTAGTAATAGCCATTTTTTCCGAGGTGAGATGGAATCTTACTATTTTAATTTGCATCTTTTGAATGACCAGTGATATAGAACTTTTTCACATATTTATTTGCCATTTGCATTTTTTTCATTTGAGATGCATGTATTCATCCCAATTACCCTTTTTTTTTTTTTTTTTTTTTTTTTTTTTTTTTTTTTTTTTTTTTTTTTTTTTTTTTTTTTTTTTTTTTTTTTTTTTTTTTTTTTTT
>PVKA01044009.1:0-16351 GCA_004027165.1 Ctenomys sociabilis
TGAACTCAGGCCCTTGCACTTGCCAGGGAAACACTTATTCCACTAAGTCATCTTCCCAGCCATTTTTTTGACTTTTGGGTGCTTTTTCTTGTTGAGACAAAGTATTCCCCTGTATTGAAGAAATTGTGTGTCTCAGATTGGCCTCAAATTCATAGCAATCCTCCTCCTGTCTTGGTTTATCAGAGCTGGGATTACAAATATATGCAACTATCCCTGGCTTCTTCATAAATGTTTAAAAGATACAAGAGATGCATATTTTTACTGTTAAAATGATCTTGTATCTTGAACACAACAACAACTAAGCTTGATATACAGAAGTGTTAGAAATCTCTTAGATGTTTATAGGAAGATTATAAGAAAATGTGAATTTCAAAGCTATGTAAACTGCTCAAATTATACAGTACATTGGCTATTGTTAAGTGAGATGATTAATAAATCACTCTAAAACTTAGTAGCTTAATGAACATTTCTTTATGTCTCAACTATGTCAGTCAGAAATTCAGGCTTGGCTCATAATAGCAGTGATTGTTTCAAATGGATTCATTCCAACACCTTCAATGGACATCCAGACAGAGTGGTAGCTGGCTAGTCTAAGATCATCTGGACTAGGAGAACTCTTCTCTGTTCTACATGGTCTTCTTCATATGGCAGCTGAGCAGGACTCCAAAAAAGCCAGCAGAGCCATGAAAGAAAGGCACAATGTCCCCTCCACTACAGTCTACAAGCCAAAGCAAGCCACAAGGCAGATTATATTCCAAGGGAAACAAAATAAATTTTGAACGGGAGGCAATTCTTAATCACAGAGCAGAAGGCATGGATACAGGAAACGGGAACAACTGTGTCCGTTTACGTTCTATGAAAATTAGATAAGAGAGAATCTATGTTGAATGAATGAGATGCATTAAGGAGAGTACTGTGATTTTTGTTTCTTTGTGACTGCAGGAAAGGTGCCAAACTACACAGTTACAATGCTCTCATTAACCAGGGAGATAGCACAGCAGCACAAGTGCCTAGCTGTCAAGCTCAAGGTACAAGTTCGATCTCCAGAACCGCAAAATAATAAATAGATAGATAGATAGATAGATGATAGATAGATAGATAGATAGATAAATAGATATCTACAATGCTCTCATTAAATAATTATCATAACAGCAGAAATTTTATCCTGTTACTGCACTCTACTTTGTTCTCTCTCTCTCTCCGTCTCGCTTTCTCTCTGTCTCTCTCTCCATCCATCCTTTCTTCAATTTATACTTCTTTCAGCCTTTTTCCTAGCTTTTCTTTCCTCTCTCTGTATTCCCTCCTTGACTCCCAGAACTCCTCTGTTTCTTCTCTGAGTGAGTTTTATTCTTCCCTTGTCTATCTTCCCACTTACTGTCTATTCCAGAATCTGGCAGAAGCCAAGTCAATGAAGAAAACAGTCATTTGGCAGCAAGAAGCAGCAATTAGTTGCCAACTTCTAAAGGGCTAGAGGACTTTTAAACCCCCAAGTGCTTGAAGTCTTACTGAAATTGCAGACAGCACACAGAGAGAAGTACTTGAAGGATTATTAGCCAGCCAGAGCTGGGCCCGTCACATTTTTCCATGGCCTGTTACGGCTTCTACGCTCCTGCTTGCAGCAGCACGAGAACTGAGCCCAGTGCGCGCCTGTGAGAGACTTCCTCAGGACTGCGGAAAGCTGGCTCAGTCCTTCAAGAGTAAGAACTAGAGCAAGTGGTTCCCTGAGTGTGATGAGGCTCCTTGGATTCTGGTGACTGTACAGAAAGAGATTCCAAATCCTACTGATCGCTCACAGCGCAAGGAATCTCCGAATGGCTACTGAGAACAGACTGAAACTAGAAGCGCGAGAGTGACCATCCACTTCACTCTGCACCGCGCTTGATATTGCACTCCAACTTATCCCAGGCAATTACTCAGACTCTCTTTTCTATTTTTCATTTTTATTCTTTCAATACAGGCCTTGCCCCTTAGCCAAGCCGGGATCGTTACTCCACTGAGGGTTCTTCAGACATCATTAACCACAGGAAGAGAACATAACAGAGCAGAAACTTGAGATTGAATAATAACCTTGAAATTCAAACTGACATCATGCATTATTGTTTGCCTTATATACTAAACAGTTATTAGAAACAATTAGCAATTAAAGACTCTTAGGTGCAGTTATATGGTTTTCTGTAATATATCCCGAATAGCAGGATAAGTGCTTTGGCTTCAAGCCAATCATAAAAAAAAAAAACAGAAAACTATAATCTAACGTGTGCTTCTTTATGGCTAGTGAGTGAAGCATGTTAATCACACAAAGCCACATGCAGAAAAGGCGGATGTCTGGTACCAAATTTACTATGAAGCAAATTTCCATTTTATAGAAAATCCTTGCACCTTCAAAGAAATAAAATTCACATACCTAGTTTTTGTTTTTCCATTTAGCTTTTATGAATGAGAAACAGATAAGGATTACACAAAGAAATACCCAGAAATAATTTTAAAGGAATGGACCCTGACTGGAGAACAGAGTTGGCATCATGACTTCCATGTTCTCGTCCTTCGGTGCTTGATGGTGCCACTTGGAGCTCAACATAATGATCCCAAGGCCCTAAATATTCTTTCTGAAGATCAAAGTGATATCATATCATGATAAATCTAGTTTTCATGTCAAGTGTAGTTATATATAATTAATTCTTTGAAAATTAAATAGTGCAGGAAGATTTTTAGTTTTCTGACAATATTTATCTTTCTAGAGAGTCATATTCTAAATCATTTTGAATAAATTGAGTTTGCGCTTTCTTCTGTATTGCACTTATTTTATTAATATCATGATACTGGCTTCAGTTCATCTTCTATTAGTAGTTCCATGTATATTATTTCTGTTTCCATATAAAACGTGATAGTGCATGAAGCTGATCTCAATCTCTATTCTGTACAATTTTTTTAAATTTATTTTTTGTCTTTTTTTTTTTTAAGACTGGATCTTGCTGTGCAGTTTTAGGCTGGCCATAAGCTCCCTTTGTAGCTCAGGCTGGTCTCGAATTCACAACAATCCTCCTAACTCAGCCTCCCAAATGCTAGGATTACAGGCATGCACCACCATGCCCGGCTTACTGTTCTGTACAGTTTTAAAACTTAGTGTATACTGACGGCAAAATGTGCAGCTTATATGAGGAACTTGGAGCTTAGTGTAGAAAGGTACAAAAACACATCAACTTTTAACAAATCAATTATTCATCCATCTTGCTTACTTAAATCTTCGTAGTAACAATCCAAACAAAGAGCTGATCCATACCAGTTAACAGGGTTTGCATTCTTCTGAGTCTCAGACATACCAGTAAAAGTTTTTATGGTTTGCAAGATAGAACTGAGAAGGGCCAGAGCCCGTGTTGCATCTCCAGACATGAAGTGACTTCCTGGAACTCTGGAAAGCTTCACATTATCTTAAAAAGAGCAGAACACAGGGCCAGGGAGATGGCTCAGTGGAATAAGCACTTCCCTGGCAAGCACAAGGGCCTGAGTTCAATCCCCAGCTCTGCCAAAAAACAAACAAACAAACAAAAAAAAAAAAAAAAAAAAAAAGAGAACACAGAAAGGCAAAACAAGCAGTTAAATTTTGTTATCTATATATGAAAAAAACAACATGAATGGAAATCATGTCCACGTTTCAAAATTAAATATCTAATTATCAATAAAAACACTAATAAATAAAAAATAAAATTAAAAAAACAGAAACACTAAAAACATGTGTAAGTTAACGTCTAGTTCTTTGTAGTAAGAATGTTCTTGTTTCAATAGTAATTATTAACTAAGCAAATGAAATCATATATAAAAGAAAAACAAAATATCCTAACAAGTAGACACATAAAAACTTGACATAAATACATGAAATACGCCAAAAAGAAAGTAAGGTTTAAATAATCGTATTTTATTTTTCTAACACAAACACAGAAACCCTGATGCTGAATAGAAAAAATACAATATGGAAAACAATAAAGCTGAATTCAGGCAAGTGGTGATTTTACATTTAAAATAAAAAATTTCACTAAGCGAATTTTTCCAAAATGTAAGCATAATGCAGTAATTTGTCATTTTCTTATCTCAAGAAGAGCTTTCTTATCTGTCGATAAACTAGCCCGTGTGCTGGGTGTCTGGACTCGTGGGAACCTCTGAGCGCGGGCTTCGTTGCCTTATGATCAGGCTAGAGCATTTTTCCGAGAGCTGAGTGTGTGCTACGTTTGCTGTTCTCCTTCTGATTCAGTGAACAATCTCTCTTAGCCACTGTGACGCAGGTCTGCTGCACGCAGTTCGAAGGTGGATGATACTGCGCTCGGCTCTCCTGCTGCTGCTAGTGCTATGCACTTCCAGCAGAGGGAGCTAGGGTTCAGGCTGAATTCTCAAGGAAAAAAAAAACAGATTTAAAATTTCAAAATCATTTTCAGCAGCTTAAAAAATAACCATCTCTTGGTAACAATGGCAAATAGAAAACTGATTCAAAAATAAGACTATGTAGATCAAATACAAGGGTTTCTTCCTAAAGCGCTTTACTATTCTATACTTACACAGAAGATTTAAAAGAGGTTTTCTGGCATAAAACTTATTTTAGACCATTCTTCAATATAAGAAAAATAAAAGTTTTGAGAAAAAGGGACAAATAAAATCAAATATGTTTGCTGGTATTATTTTCAAAAATAGCCAGCTCATTCTAAAATCCAATAGGAAGATAATCACTTATTTGTTTTAATTATTAAAATAGTGCTATTTTAGATTTTCTGCTTGCTTGTTTATCTAAATATTTCTGTCTCTTTATTCTTTTACCTTTGTGAGAACTGGAAATATTACTCACTTATGTGCCTGAAGTATGCCTTCATCTCCTCGTACTCTTTCTGTGTAAGAAACCTCCTACTTGTGGCTGATTTCACAAAATACGATAATAGAGTTAGTTGTCAGTCATGCTGTGCCATTGTCCAATTACAAAAACTTATTTTATATGGAAAAAAAATCTCTCCTGGACTGATAGGTAAAGGGGTGAGAGGTGTTCTTTCAGCTAGCTCAGGATCTATCTGCAACAGTATCATAGCAGGACATTCAGCAATAAATTCCAGCCATGACTACGATATTTGTATTTTATTTAGCTTTTAAAAGTATAGGATGTTCTCAAAGTTTTCCCTCCTGGTCCCTCTGTGGCCATTCAAGAGTATGAGATTAATATTACTAAGAATTAGGTGCTAGGGAGATGGCTCAGTGGAATAAGCGCTTCCTTGGGAAATGCAAGGTCCTGAATTCTATCCCTGGTTTAAAAAAAAAAAAAAGGAATTATCTTTACTAGAATATGTGTTGGAGGTCGAAATATAACTACAGGGGAAGGTTTGGCTTATCAGTTGTATCTATCACATCCTCCAGTGTCTATCTTTATTCACTGGTGGCACAATGAGGAGGTTTCATAACTCTTCTATTTGGAATGTGCATGTGACCAGCAATAATGAGCACAGGTTTGTTTTCAAAACATGATGACAGGAAATTAACAAAGGTTATCATTTGCACATTGCTATCTTCAAAACAGTTGCTCCTATTACAAGCTACAGGCATGCAAAACCAATCAAATGATATTATATTGTTTCTTTTCTCTCTTTAAAATAATAATTAAAAATGGGGTTGTGTCTGGTGGGTATTCATAAATATCTTCATAGGTGGCAGGACTTCTCAAGGATACAAATTATTATCAGACTTTTCACCCAAACTCAGAGAGACCTTGGTTGTGGGGCTGAATGTGTATATGGAATCATTCTGGAGAGGATTAGAAGAATAATCAATCTACTATTTCTACTGTTCGATGTGATCACAATCTTTGGTGATTATGTTTAAGTTGTAAATGGTGATGTGTAGCCTGTGATTCTTATTTGAAGTTTCAAAATTTTTATAAGGTTTTGTAACTCTTCTATTTGAAGATTTTATTTTATTTTAGTTGAAGTTGGGTGACTGATGATGACTGATAACTATTCATTAAAATAAAATTATCAGGAAAAGAATGAGTGAATTCTTTTTCCTAATACCGAAACCATAGTTTTCCTTAAAGTGTAGCTATAAAAGTGAATTTTTAATCTAGGTAGACTTGGGATTTCTCCTAGTTGCTCATGGCTAGAAGTATTCTAGTTAGGTACAAAATATTTAATATTATTATATATGCAATATGAAGAAAACTGGCCATGTAGCCTGCAGAGACTGTTCATCATCTCTGAGTCTTGGTTACCTTAACCATAATAACGGGGAGGCAGTAGAGCTCACGGGCAAGTTTTCTGAAGACTGAATCACACAATGAATGTTTAGTGTCCCTGCCCAGCTTCGGGGCGCTGTCCTCGCTCGAGGGCAGCTCTACTGTAGAGCATGCTTCCTTTGCTAGCAGTCTCCTCCATGCAGTCATTTCCACTTTGTAAATATCCACTGCTTTGTTATTTCTTAGGACTCGCGAATACTGCCAGTGTTAGGAAACCAGGGATTGCTTTTGCCAAAGCAGTTAAAATTCACTGACTTTCCAAATTATGCAAGTTTTGTTTCCTCCTTAGAAATATTAGCAGAAAGCATATAAGTGCTACTTTCTGAAGATTAAAGAGTAGAGAAACAAAATGAAAATGAAATAACTCCCCAAAGGCTAGCCTAATAACCTGCCACTGTTTGGGGCAAGAGAGGGAGGGGCTTTATCCAAAAAAGAATCCTGAGCACAAGCAGCACGAATGAAGTTGTGCACACAACACATCGCTCCTGCCATGGAAAACTGGCTCTGCAGTAACCATTCTGTGCTAGCTTTACCTGCGTATTTTCAGTTGTCACTGGCCCACTCAGGGGACCAAAGAAGAAAGCAATTTTCCAGGACCAGTAAGTCCACAGGGATCTGAAAGTGGGAATCTGCCAAGAGAAAATTAAAGTAATAAGGAAAGCACATTAAGAAAGGCTCTTTTTCTTTTAATAAACATAAAAAAGGGGTCCCATCAGGCATACTTTCTTCCAAATGTTACTGTGGCTAGCAATTCTTTTTTTTTTTTTTACATTTTCAAGATACAAAATGTGAGTGGGAAAAAAAGTCACCTTTTAGTTTTTGTATATTTTTCTGTTGTGTGATATTTTATACTAACTCTACCTTTAACCTATTCTGTTTATTTTCACCTCTAAGTTACAGATTTCAGTTAGTGGTTAGTGAAGGTGTCCAGATGCTGTACCTAGGATTGCATCTTTAATTATTCATTTTGCAACTTTGGGTGACTTTGAAGCAAGATCAATCCAATGTCGGGTGTTCCTTATAGAAGTGCATTGTTAGGCATACTCAGGAATGAGGGTTTTACGCTGCTACATGCTTTGCTAATTTTCCTTTCTTTGGTTGGTTATTTTGGCTCCTTGTGTGAATAATAGAATTGTCAAATAATTTAGAAAAAATCTGTACTCTGACGCTCCGGTCCAGATAAAGTAAATCTATGGACTAACATAAGAGAAGATGAGGAGAATGCAAATGCTGTGCTATCCATGAAAGGGGAACGCAGCAGCAATTTGCATTTTTTCCCCACACAGTAGCAGTAATTCTGGTTTCTTATTAATGAAGGCTTGCAAAATACCCAGAAGACAACAGGAGTGACTCCATAAGAGATTCAGTTCCAGTGTCCAGGCTTGACAAACACCGTGGCTCAAATAGCTTTTCTCTGAAGATGATGAAGATAACGAAATAGAGAAAAAAAAATTTCTCTGTAGAGGGAGCTTACAAGCAAGATCGGTAAATATACCATTAATCATACTATTATTTAAGCAACACAGAGTCATTGCTCAATTATTACTGCTAATGAAGAGGAGCGATAACGAGGGTAATCCAACATGGCAGGTAGAATCATTTATATTCGAGTCAAAATGACTTTTTGTACTTACATTTGAATATAATTGTGTCTGATATTCTGGGACTCCTAGCTGAGCGCCCAGCGGGCACGAGCGTTCCCACAGATGCGCTCACTCATTGTTCCTCTGCAGAAGCACAGGCAGCTCCACACTCAGGCCTAGAAATTGCTCCATGCTCCGTGGCCAGGCTCAGCCACCTACCCCTGCCCCTTGCACCCTTCTGCTCAGTCCTTGCCTAGGCATGCGGTGTGCAGCCGGGCTGGGGATGCAGGAGAGGGAGACAGATTTCACCTGCTTGGCATTGCGCATCCTAAATTATAACTGGATAAGTAAAAAATAATGACATGAGAAGGGAAAACATTTTAGTGAGAATGAAAAATGCATGACACATCACAGGAGTGGCGTTGGGCAGTTCTGTAATACAGGTGCTCCATGAAAGATAGACAATGGTACTTTATATACCTGAGCCCAAGCACCGATGCTTGATTTATTTCAGCAACACCTGCCGCTTGATAGAGGAAAAGATGAATTTTTGCATTTTTTCCAATTGTTGTATTTCTTACTTTTAGCCTCATCACTGGATTAGGCCTAGTTTTCAAGGCAGAAAGAGAAGCGAGGCTGGGATTTCCAGCAGGTGCTTTAAGGAGACCCACACTCGTCCGGGCCAAGGAAGAGTTGGAAATAGCTCCGCAGTAAGAATGTCGGCTCGCTCTCGGGATCTTGCTGTGATTGGAGGGTACCAATAGTGCTGACGTCATGTTACTGCAAAGAGAACAAGCGTGTATAGGAAATAGGTGTTCTTATTCAGTGTGTTGTTTAGGTACAGCTTTCTTTTTTTTGTGTTAAGAAGTTTTTGGGGGGAAAACTTCATTGAAAATTATGAAGTATTGCTGAGGACAATTCAAAGTTCTTCCAGGAGCAATTGAACAATCGTGAAACAGTGAACATAGTTTGGTTTTTTGTTTGATTTATTTATTTTGGTACCAGGAATCAAGCTCAGGACCTCAAGCTTGTCAGGCAGGCACTGCACTGCTGAGGTACAACTCGGGCCTGTGAATAGTTATTAATCCAATGAGCGCAATAATGGTAAAAATTATTCACAGTTCAATGGTTGCTCAAAAATGATATGTGCAGATTAATGGGACCCCAAAATGCATAAATACTGTTTTCAATAAATATCAGACTTATAGAAGATGAAGCTTGGAAGCAAACAGAATTGATCCACAGGTTCTTTGTGATAGAAAGAGAGTTTGTTGGTTGCAAGTGTAAGATACATCTTACTAATAGCTTAAACAAATAGAGTAATTCTTTAAATCTCATAAAAAGGAGCCCATAAGTAACATCTTCCTTATAATCTCCTTGAACTACTGCATCTTGCCAGCAGAGTCCTTTTCTTGGATCACATTTGTTTAGAGCCTCTCTTTTCATATATTGACAAGTAAAACATTCAAAACTTCAACCTCCCCTCCCAGATTTCTATCTGCGAAAAAGAAAGTCAATAGTGTGCCTGTTTTCGGTAATTCCACAAGAAATATCCAGGTTCACAGTGATTCTGATGGACCTGTCTGGCATTATAAGTGTTGCCAGAGTCAATTTCTACATCCAGGGAAAATAGGCCAGGTTGACTGGCCAGGTCTTGGTCACATTTTGTAATGGGAACGATTAACTCCCAAAGAAAAAGTAAAGCGCTTGTAAGAGAGTTTAATTTCTTGGGTAAACAAAGTGGCAAGCATCTAAGAGAATCTTACACAAAATAAATACTTAGTGCATGTCCATTAAAGAAAAAGGTTGTGATATTTTAACTATCTTTTCAGATTATATACCAAGAAGGCATTTTAACCAATGGACAGCAACTTTGGAAATTTTAGTCACAAATTGATACTGTGTTCACTTTAGGATAAGGAGTATTATTATATGAGGAAAAAATTCAGAATAAAGTCTGGAACAATGAAGTTTCATTCCTGCATGAAACAGCTCTTCCTTTCTTCCTCAGATGGGTCTTTATTATTGATGTCTCCCTAATTACTCTCTAAGGAGATGAAACTGCTATCACAAGTGTCCCTGGCCATCTCAGAACTTTCCACCCTTTTACCTAGTTTTTCTCTGTATCTTTTTATTACTATTTGGAATCTTGTAATATATATCCTGTATATTTCTTTATGCTGCATTTTCATCATTAAAATATATATATTCTGCATGAAAATTATCAAATCTCATTGATCGGATTAATAGTAGAAGAATATCACAAGTATACTAAATATTTACCTGATGGAAAATAAGAAATGGTTCAGTGACCAAGTTAGATTTTAAAAAGCCAAAATAACTCAGCTCTATAAATAAACTTATATAAAACATGATTTCATTGATTGAGGTTCTTTTTCAAGAGTTACACATAGAATGCAATTTAAATGCTTAATTTTTGATTGTAGAAAATAGTAAAAATATATACAACATGGCAACTTCCTTTAACTTGTTAAATTGTACTTATTAGCTTAAACCTACATTACTATTTTTGTTCAGGTTACAGGTCATACTGACATGGCATGGATTACAAATTAATATTTGTACATTGCTCTCAATATATTATCAAAATTAATTGATGTTTAGTAAGCATATTTATAGTAAATGAGTGTATAATGATTGGGATATAAAAGATATAAAATAATTGTATTTTGTTCATTTACATATAAAAGCCATATGTAAAATTATGTAAAATTGAGATTACACAATCATTTCTTTTGGAGTCACTTCAGGTACCAATTTTAATTATTAAGAGCACATTACAAAAAAACTTTTTCTACACCTAGCAATGGTACCCTCCACACTATTAAGCTCTCTTTAGGAGAGTACAAATTGACTATGTTTCATTGGGAAGTAAAATAAACAGCAAGAATCTTTTTAAATTTAAACCACTTAAATTTAACAATTAAATTTTTAACTTGCATAATAGAGAAAAAAGAACATAAATACCTGCATGGACCTTGAACTTCAATCTTCTGATACTGTGCCAATGTACCCTAGTTTTCTCTGACTCCTAGAATTTGTACCTAGTCTCCTCTCATATGCTATAACATGTGCTGTCCTTCGAATATATCTTCCCTTGCCCCATTAAGCTATTGTTTATCTTGGTTTGCAGCAGCATAACAAATGTGTGACGTGTTCATAATTGTAGAAACAAGAAAATATGACACATATGAATTAGAAAGTACCAAGCGTATACAACCAACATGTTATACTTAAGGCATAGTCTTCTTCATCCTAGAAATACTTTACATCTTCCTCTATGTTAGAAAACTAAGAAGTGGATTCTCCAAACACAAAATGTGTGAGTCCCATTCCTTTCACCCAAAAAAATTTCAATGTTCCTTCATTGCTTGAAACATAAAATACCTTGCCTAAACCAATAATCATTCCTCTATAAATCATTCATTTATCCCTGTACTTTCTTCTGCCATTGCATAAAATCTATTTAAAAGCAAACAGGTTAAGCAAATTATGCCCTTCTGGCTACCTGCTAAAAGGAAGAGTGAAGGGTTTTTCTCATCCCTGATTCTCACGCACATCCTACCTAGTCAACATCTACCTCATATTCCATCTATTCCAAAAGCAGCATGTTCTGCCACTATTTTGAATGATAGTTTTTATTTTCTAAGAGATGTGAGACTTATCGTCCCATTAATGTGATGAAATTTGACCAATGTGCAAAGTGTCTGGATCCCCAAGATTTAGCTGATAATAATCATTCATTAAATTTTGCTGATGCAAACAGTGGTGACAATGACAAATGAGCCATGACTTTCCTCTAATACTGCATGACAGATAGTACATTATTGATAAAATTAATTTTCAAATATAGAAATCAGATATTCAAATTATTCACCTATGTATCAGGATATCAGAGTAAGCAGTTCATTCAACACAGTTTGATTTCAATATTAGAAATTAAATAAAATGACATCTGATACATATGTCATATATTTTATAGCCCAAAATACCTTAACATAACCTTACCATGAGATTAATGTTTAATATTCCTTTAACAATTTTTCTCCTGTGATAGTTGTGCCTAAAATATCTATAAGTTATAACTGCAAGTATTCCATGAATTCCAGTATTAAAGAATATGAAAAAAGTTACATTACTGTTAGGTTTTTCTAAGTGTTCCTAGTGTGTGATGGCCCAGTTTTTTTGTGTTAAATCTGTTAGAAATCATTCAATTCCACTGAGGTAAAGAATCTACTTCTCTTTCTCTTCTAATCTAACCCCTAGGGCCACTGTTATATGAACGTCTCACCCTGCTAAATTAAGAAGCCCCTCCTTGTTGTTCTGTGTGTACCTTATTTAGGCCATCAGCAGCCAAAGTGGAAATTGTATTTTGTAACCCACAGTGTGGTCCACGGGGGAAATGAAGACTTGATAAGTACGTATCCAGTATGTTTGCTCTAAGTTATAATTAAAACCAGAGTCCAGAAACAGAAGGATCCATAGAATGAAATTGTCAATCTAGAAATTGTCAAATTGAAACCCTCACCTAATTTTTCTCCAAGCAGCAGCTCCCTAGAATCAAAGACCCAGCTCTGCTCTCCTGGGTTCAATTTAGAAGAAGAATAAAAGCAGACAGAACGTTCGCTTCTAATGCACGGCCCCCTGCTGGCGTCACAATTGTCAGGGTAGTGTTGGCGCTTTCTTGCATTCTGGGATAGACTAGAGCATAAAAGATCAAAGACATGGGCAGCTTGTTCCTTACATTAATAAATTAACCAATTCACTTGATAATTTTTTAGTCAAATGGAAAAATATTAATTTTTCCTTCAGAAAAACCTTTCTACATGTCTTATTTTAAGTGCTTATTGCTTGGATGCCATTTACTACATTTCTTCCTGAAATTCAGCTTTATGTAAGGATATGTAGTATATTTTGTCTTACCTGTCTCTGAAACTTACCATTCTACATGAAGTCATACAATTTTGTTGTTACTGAACTGAAAAAAATTAAAGGAATGTATACTGGCCAACTCCATGCAACGCATTTTTACATATTGCATTGAATTCCAGGTTTTCTTTTATAGTTTTATTTTTGTTAAGACAAGGTCCCCGTTGAAGTTCAGGCAGACCTTGAACTCAATGTTTCCTAGACGAGCAATCCTCATGCCTCAGCCTCCTGTGTACAGGTATGACGGGCATGTGCTGTCACATCCAGAAAGATTCAGTTTTTTTCTAAACTGCTCTCGGACAAATATCATATAAACCAAGCTTCATCTTGCCATCCCAAAGCATTCAGAACCTTTGAATGCATTGAAGTTCAAAAATACAGGCACGGATCTGGGTTTGAATACTGACTTACACATTGCTATGTGGGCCCAATTTCTCACAAGTAAAATGAGAATGAAAGCAGTACTTACATCTAGAAGTCTCTGTAAAATTTAAATGTATAAACAGAGCTCAGCACATTGCTTGTCTCCAAAAAGCATTTGATATGTGGTAAATCTTGTAATGACTAAGTGTGCAATTCTGAAGCTCTGGCAGGGGAACAAAGGGCAGCTCCTACAGAAGCTGCGCACAACACTGAGGGACAAGTCAAAGCTAAGGGCCATAATGTTACTTCTTGTCAGTTCTCATATGTTGATACTTACTGTCCCATTAGGTAAAAGTAAAAAAAATAAATTAGGAATTATTTTCTATATTGTTTTTATTTGTATGCTATTACACAGGTTAAGGCATTAAAAACAGATTAATGGGACCATAGTCATGAACTATTCATTAGAGAAGATTTGCATTTTTTATCATGGACAAGACAAAACGATAGGGTTTTGGAAAAGTGGGGAGAGAGAGAGAGAGACAGACAGACAGACAGACAGAGACAGAGACAGAAACAGAGAGACAGAAAGAGTTTTCCTGAGATGGAGTGCTTAGGAAGAATAGAAAAGAGAAATATATATACATTTGCATCTATTCTTGGCACACACTTTTAATCAAAATACACTTGGGAGGAGGCTAAGGCAGAAGGACTGCAAGTTCAAGCCTAGTCTGGGCAATTTAGTGACTTATTGTTACCCTTCTCAAAATTAAAAAAAGAAAAACATATATGACATCATTGTAAAGACTTGGGCTTCAGTCTCTGGACAGGAAAAGACAAAACACTTTTTGTCTTTGTTTAAAATTGCTTGGACAATCCCGGAAGCAATGTTATTCTACCTGAGGATGCTTCACAGCTCCAATGTCAAGGCCTCTGCTGCCTGCCCCTGAACCACAAGTTGCTGCTTGAAAAATCATTTCTACCACTTTGAGAAGGAGAGGGATGCAACAGTAATTAAGTCTAGCAGGAGAGTAATATACAACTTCCCATTTGAATATTTTCAATAGGCATTCACGTTGTGAACCAACAAGAAATCTTGTGTTGCTATGACTCCAACCTGCTATTGTAGTATTGATCCCTTTGTTTACAACACCACTTACTTTCTAGGTCTCTAATAACAAGCCATAGGCATTAAATCATGCTCTCAATGAGTGGCACCCTCCAGATCCAAAGTATCTCTTACTTCGTTCCTCTGTAGACACTTACACCTGCTCAAAGGACAGCAATTAAAGCAAATGCAAGAAATTTGCAGAATGCAGGTTTCTAGGCAAAGTAACCCTGCTGTGAATCTTTCTGTGGAGTAAACTGAGGTGCTGTCATTTATATTTCTGGCCAATTCAGGATTCCGTATATGTATGGGATTTCAAAATTTCCAATATTTAAAGACAAGGGATAAGAATGAAGAAATGTGGAGTTCTGTAATATGCCAAACAGTGTATTCATTTTTTTAAATTTATATTACTAACTTATTCCTAAAGCAGTACCAGAACTTAACAAGCTAAATTTGAAAGTTAAAAGACTTACCCGAGGTCATGCATACTTTTGAATACACATATGTCTCACAGTAGTGGGGCTTGAAATCCAGGTGTCTAATTTTTGGTTTTCATTACTGTTTGCTAAGTCTTGTTTCCAACCTGTGAATTTCAGATATTTAAAGGAATATCAGATTTAGTACACATATGGAACCCTCCCAACAAGCATGTTCTGAGTGGTAAATAAATAATTTGTCTTCATACAACACCATTTATTGCATATAGGTGTTATAATAAATAAAATACAACTCCACCTAAGACAGTTCTGTAGTACACTATATTTAGTCAATATTTTTTTCTTTATTCAACAAGCAGTAAAAGCAAAGCTAAAAATGGGAATTCTATGAGATTCTGACATTTAAAATTTATTCTTCCAAAGTGGGGAACCTCATAAAACACATGGACATAGATACTGAGTTTTAAATAATTAAATTCTCTAAACATTGAATAAATAAAAATATTTCCAGTTTTAAAAATAATTCTCCAAATATGGTTACACTTTGGCATGAAGCAATCTTTCCAAGCTTTCAGTGGGCTCCAGTGTTAATGTCGTGGAACCAGTCCCAAAGCAAAAGCATTTGCAATCGCCAACCCAGGCCCAGCCTACACAGACACCCCCATGGGGAGGATATATTTTTAGTCTGCAGTCATACAAACTCATAGAGGCAACACTGCTAAATATTCTGTTTAGGTACTGGTGTCATGGGTGGTGTGGCAGCCTAGACATGGTGAGCACATATTTTCTCAGGTTCCAGTGATGGTTCTGTAACAAAGAATAACTTTAAAAATGTACATCTTTGCATCACTTAGTAACATTTTAATGGCTTCAAATAGTTAACCTTAGTAGAATTCATAATTTAGCGGAACAGTAATGACTTAAAGCACTAGGGAGAGGTGAGAACAATAAGTTTAGTTTTTTTTCTGTTATTTCAATAATTGTTTTGATTTTCTTTTTGACCTCTATCAGGCAGCTAATGAAGTTAGTGATTTGGGGTCTAGACAAATATTTTGGCTTGACACACTATTTAGATGATTGAAATAGCTTTCTGTATATCTTTGCTTTTGTGGAATTATTGGAAACTAGAGCTCCTTCTCTGTGTGCCAGGCTGAAAATGTTTACCAAAAGCAACTGTGGTCTGCTTTGGGGGTAATCCTGCTATTAGCTTTAAAGTCAGGGGCCAGCTACTTGTTGACTTCAAACTATTTTTTCTGCTAATATCTACTTAGGAGTTTATTGCTAGTATTTAAGATCCTTGTGTGGGCTTCCAAGTGACCTTCTCTTTTTAGACTCTTTTATTCTTCCTTTTGACCAACCATCAAATTAAGACTGGAGGAGAATTCAAAGTGTTGAGAATTCCAGTTCTCTTTGTGATCTATCTATAGGCCTTCCTGGGGAGTAGAGAGAAGTAGAGAAATTTTGCTAGTATATGGTAGCCTCAGAAACAAGAAAGAATCCGGGCGTGGTGGCGCATGCCTGTAATCCCAGCACTCGGGAGGCTGAGGCAGGAGGATTGTTGTGAGTTCGAGACCAGCCTGAGCTACAAAGTGAGCTTAAGGCCAGCCTGAACTGCATTGTGAGACCCTGTCTCAAAAAGACAAAAAAA
>PVKA01044010.1:5391-16531 GCA_004027165.1 Ctenomys sociabilis
TTTCCAAGCTCTCTTTGTCTTTTAAGTTTGTGTTGAGATATTTGTTTTAATTCTGGTGGATTTTTCTTTAAAGGTGATTTATTTTTTTCTCTGACAGATTTAAAGATTTTATTGTTATGTCAGATTTCTACAATTTTGATTATTATGCGATGTGTGGTGTCTTTTCCCACAGTCATGGTTTTTCACAATTTTATTTGCTTCAATCATCTGCATATTAAATTTTTTCCAAATCTAGTAAGTTTTCTGCTGTTACCTATTTCAACAGACTTTTCATACCCTTTGTCCCATGTTCTGATTTTTCACTAGTTCTAATTTCTTTCATATTTATCTTCTTTGACTCATGAAGTAGCTCATATCTGCTTTTCATGTTCTCTTGTTGTTTCTAAAGTATCTTTTGTTAACTGAGCACTGGTGACAACCCTGTCTTCTAGATCTGACATTGCCCTCATACTGCTTGCTTCTGTTACCCATACTTTCCTTTATAGGTATAATCTCCTGGATTTCTGTTCAGAATTTTAATGAGTACTCATTCTTTTCTGTGCTGACATTTGTGTGTTTTGTATTGTTTTCTTTAGCACCATTAAATTTTATTAGTGTCTTCTGCATAGTCACTGCTCATTTGTTTCATTTGTGTGATTATCTCATTAGTTATATTCTCTTAAATTTTTCAAGCCCTATCAAACTGTTTGTTACCTCCACTGATTCTTTTTCAGACATCTCTGCTGAGTGGCTTATGATTTCCTCCCCCGATCCCCCAGATCAGTTTTGAGGGGCTTAGGAGTTTTTGACATCATCTTATTGCCTGAAAGTTTCTACTCTTTTGTTTGTTTTCTGTGCTGAGACTTGCAGCTTCTTTTGCTCAGTATCTGGTTCTTTGCAAATGAGCCACAGTATTTTTTATGACTCCAGACAATCCTGGTATAGACATAGAGAGAAAACCAATTGAAAGCTCCAGATAAGTTACCTTGGCTATGGCAGTAAAATTAGCAACAAACTCTGAGAACAACCCTTAATCAGATCAAACAGGTTAATGTCTTGGTGTATGCACTTATGTGACCCAGAGAGTGATGGAGTATAAATCAGATGATTAGTTTCTGCTGAATGTATGGAGGCAGTGGTGCCAAAGTGCAAACAGTCACTGAATTAAATCCCATCTCTACCAGATTCACTGCTTCTAGGGCTTACACCCATGAAACCTGACCTCCCATCATAGGACACAGACACTGTGAGCTTTCTGGCCTGAGCCTGGGCTTCTCAGGGCCTCCAGGAGATCTCTGCTTAGCTCTCATCCTTCCCATCCCTGTCTTCCAAGGTTGTGTTTCATCTGCTCTCTGTAGTAGGGTCATGCTTCAGTCCTAGAGTGAAACTCTCCTGGGAGTTAGTCTTATCCTCAGAGAAGTCAGTCTTTTTGTTGTCCCCTCTGCTGCTCTATTCTGTGGAGTACCTTGAGGCACCAGCGTCAATGGTGGGACTGCAGCAGGCACTCCCTTCTCTCACACAGGGCTCAGTAGGTTCTGGTGTCAGCATCAGGGGAGGGTATCTTTCTCACCTAGGGAGCCTGTGAGGTGCCAGTGTCAGCCATGTGGTAGTAGAGGGCCTCTTTCTTCTCTCGCGGGGCCCGGGAGGCTTGGGTGTTGGGGGAGCCTCACTTTTCCAGTTGTTGGGCACACATGGTGCTAGTGTTGGCCGTGGGGGTGGGACTGGCCTCTCTCCTCACCCATAGGGCACATGAGGTGCTGGGGAGGGATGGCTCTGTTCTCCACAACTCCTGTAACATAGCAACTCCAGCAGGAGGCATTTATTGAAAAAGCATCCCTCTATGGAGGCTGCTCTATAAGGTCAGCATGCTTGCGGTCAGGTTTTAGAGGCTTCCTAAAACCTTTGTGAGAAGGACTTGGGAAATAAAGAGGTTCCTAAGGAACACAAGAACTTTCTAGAGCCTTTTCCTGTGATAGGGGCAGGAGGCGAGAGGTAAGATGGGAGTCAGTTTTGTGTGAACTTTTGCTTGGATGTTCCCAGCATCAAAACTGAGTTAAACTTTCATCACTGCACTTGATGAAGTATTAATTTGTCTAATGAGGCCTTACACTTTCTCTTATCCCCTCATTGTCTTCAGCTGTAGGAGGTCTGAGGTAGAGCACTGTGAGAAGGGGGCTTTCCGAGACTGGAGGTGCATGGCATAAAGGAAACATGTCTGGGTGCGCTGCCTGGGGCATCTTCAAGCAGCGGGAGTGCAAGCAGAGGAAAAGAAGTGGGGGCAAGGGCGAGAGCCAGGGGAGGGGCTAGCTCTCCACTGCCGTGTGTTCTTATACTCCGTTGTGAATGTAAAATTACACGCTGTGGTGATTTGAATTCATTTTAGCACCAGAGAAGAAATTATGAGCAGAAAGATCATGAACTTGCCTATTTATTAAAAATCAAACAAGCTATGGACAAAGATGTTTAACTCAAATGTAGACTACGTAGGGAAATCCGTGCTGAGCCACTGCCGCTCCAGGGACCACGTGAACTCTGCTGTAACTGTCAGTGTGCTCCGTCAGCTGAGTGACACCTCGCTCTCCTCTGGCCTTCTGCTGCATCGGTGGTCATCATTATCCGTTCTCAGGGTTAAGCTAGGAGAGGTGTTGACGGTTGGGTGTCTGAGAGTGTCACAGTCTTTCCCTCTGGGTCCTGCGTAGTGGTCACTAGCAATCTGAGCCCACGTTTTCACACTCAAAACCAATCAGATTCTCATACTTTGATATTTACACACTGCTGAATCTTTTCCACATTTCTCTGTCTCAGTTTTCTCATCTACCAAAAAGATAAATTAGAATTCTAAGTTTTGTTTCACCTCTAGCACTCACAGCACTTGTGATTGTGATGTGCCTGTCTTGGGAAGAGGCCCAAAGGATTTCGTTACTACTGTGCTGCATTTCTACTAGGAAATTAGCTTCTGAAAAAGGACACATGCAGAAGACTGTTTTAAACATGCCCAAAGTGGTTTCTGATGGAAATTTTAGTCACTTGTTCAGAAAGCGTTTTTTCCAGCTTTACCTAATTTGGTATATTTTGACACCTTGATTTAAAATGACCTGTGGTGTTTTAATGTCTGTGCTTGCTTTTCCATCTGCTTGTTTGTGCTTGTTAAATCATAAAGCCACCGATAAAGCTCTTTTTCTTTGTGGTGCTATGTAAAAACTGTTTGACGAGAGTTAAGTATTCACTATGTACATATGTGTTAGAGTATGCTTGGGCTGGTCAGATAGCTCAGTGGTCTAAAGTGCCTGCTTAGGCAAGCTTGGGCAAAGCACAAGGACCGCAGTTCAATCCTGGGCACTACATGCAGTGCTAGCCCTGCCCCCAGGGTGGGCTGAGCCAGCCACTAAATAAATAAATAAATAAATAAATAAATAAATAAATAAATAGTATGAGGTTAGTGCTTGTATATATAGACAAACAAATGACAAACTCCAAGTTTTTCAATTATTGAAAAAAATTGAGCACAAGAGACAACAAGTTCATGAAATGTGATTCTGAAGAGTGGAAGGAAATGATTCTTTACTCAGTGGAAGGAAAAAAGCATCATCCCTTAAGTAGACTCCAGAGTGTGGCCTGAGGGAAACTCAAGGTATAAGTAATTTAAAGAGCAAAATAAAAAGTAGAGAAGGGGCTGGGGAGATGGCTCAGTGGAATAATCACTTCCCTGGCAAGTGCAATGGTCTGAGTTCAATCCCCAGTTCTGCCAAAAAAAGAAAAAGAAAAAAAAAAGTAGAGAATAGGAAACTGGGAGATCTTTTGGGAATGGAAAGAATAGCAAGATATAGGGATAGTGGGGGCACAGGAATAAGATACTGTGAAGATAAAGAATGAAGATGTGCTGTGCACATATATACTGATGAATATAATGACTGTGTGTTGCTAATACACGCTACTAAAAGTAAACATTAAAAAAGGATATTGGATTTATGAACCACAGAGGAAAGGGATAAGACTTCAATTTGAGAAGTCTGGGGCCTCTGATGACATCTGGAAGTCATTATAAAGAAGGTTCCGTTTTCTCTATTGCAGTATGCAGAAAAATGGCACCTGGAATTAAATGTTAAGACCTTCAAGTAAACATTATCTACAAATTTCTCCTGGGACTCCCACTTCACGGATATTGGGTGCCGTATCTCTACAACAGTACTTTTTATCAGAAGGCAGAGGTAATGCTAGACTAAGAAATCTAGAGTTAACTAAGTTCTTCAGCTTTTTACTGCTCTGTCCATAGGAGAAAGAAGTTCCGAAGCCAAGAATTCTGGCAGTCCCATGCTACTTCTTCTGGGGTAAAGGAGGAAAAAGACAAAAGCAGTTGCGACCCAGCGTGCTGCATCAGTGGATGCTAGGAGCCTGGTAAACCTCGCGTGGCCCTAGAACGTGGTCTCTGCAGTGCAGCCGAGCCAGCCGAGCCAGCCAGTCGGTCATAAGTGCTTTCTTTGCGAAGGGACAGAAGCCTTTTCAACTATCTCTGCTTTACAGACTGTTTATGAAGAGCACAGAGAAGTCCCAAAGCTGTCCTTAAGATGCTAGATAATTAGTCTTTGGAAGGAGCGGGCGCTGCGGCGACACTGGGGGATCTCAGCAATCTCTCTGCTCACTGCCTAGGAGCTCCTCACTCTGAAACTTTCCATTGTCCTTTTTTTTTTTTTTTTTTTTTTTGCAGCCATTTTAGGTTCTAAGCTTCCTAATGCAAGTTTCCAGGGAGAGTATTTGATCGTTTCCCACTTGCCACCCCATCTTGATGGTCCTGCTTGTGGGAATCAAATGCAGTACGGATGGCTACCTGGGTATGGACCTTTACCAAGGCCCATGACAGGTCCCACAGAAATGACTTTCAGTGCAGCAGGCCTGCAGCTACATCCAGACCACTGCTGGACACGTTCTGCACTCGCAGTTCCCTTTCATACCTTGTTCAAACCTTCAGTCTTTGGTGATTTGATTTCTATCTCATTTTTCACAATTCTTTTTTTTTTTTTTGGTGGAACTGGGGATTGAACTCAGGCCCTTGAGCTTGCCAGGGAAGCGCTTATTCCACCGAGCCATCTCCCCAGCCCCTGCTATCTCATTTTTGTTCTCCATCTCATTCTCTATCTCACTTTAACCTCACCACTCCTTTTCAGGTATAGCTTTTCATGTCTTCTTTAACCACAGTGATGAGGTATTCTGTCCTATATCTCCTTTTAGGCCCTGTCAACCAACAGATTAGCTTATTGCTTATCTTGTCCTTACTATCATGGGGAGCCGTAAGGAGCAGAAGATATTTAATTACTTATTTTTTTATAGCAGTAGCTTTCCATTGTGTAGGTGTAGACACAATTTTGTGTCATCATAAGATCATTCTGGATACTCTATGATGAAAACAAGCCACAAATAGCAGATGACAATGTAGCATGGCTATTTTATAGCTGGCTACAGAGGTCAAAGGGAAATGGCTGTGAGAGTTATGAGAAATGATCAGATTTGAAAATCAAGTCAATAGTATATTTCTGTTGCCTGATAAATTAGTAAGCTTTTCTTGAGCATCTGAATAAATATTAATGTCATTTAGTGAGCTAAGAATAGTTAGGAAGGAAAAAGTTTAGGGGAATAAGAGTCATCTCAATTGATATTTAAGATATATGATTACTCTTTCTGTGACATGCTTTCTTGAGTTTCTCTACTTGGCTTTGGGAAGCATCTTCTTTTGACTGTCTTTCTGTTCTGCTCACCATTCATTCTGTTTACTTCATGAATTATCTTCTTTCTAACTGGCAAAGATTGTTGCCATATAAGGTTTGTCCTCTTTTCTGCTTATGTTATCCTTCCAATGTGTAAATATTATTTGGGTGTTGATAATTTCTAAATTTATGTCTGCAACCTAAACATCACAACATTACATAATACTCTCCCATGTCACAAAATACCTAGTGAGTATTTCAAACTCTTGATATTTTCACATAAAGATTGATATGTCCCAGTGAATCTAGTTATTATGTGGTGGGCCTTTCTGTATCCTGCAAACTGTATTTTTACTTGGTGTGGGGAGCTATTCTAAATTCTTTAAACATTAAGTGATACAATTTCACTGGTTAGGACACTTGGTTCATGCAAGTAATGGGGCTGGACAGCTTCATTAGGCTTTTCCCACCCAATACTGTCCCATAAGTAGTTTCTCAAAAGTGCTCTAAAGTAGAAGTAACATGACCACTGATGTGCAGCTTATCACCAGGTTGATTTGATGGAGGAAATTTTAGTTCCTTCTTCCTTACTTTTGGGGTTGATAGGAGGTATTGATAATATCACAAATATCCATATTTAGATTTCTATCTGATTCTCTTATGAACTTTCTTTGATAAGTTGATAATTTTTCTTCATTATAGATGGAACAAAATGATCATACTTGAAGTGTTCTGCAAGGTATTAAGCTCAAGACTGATATCAAAATTTGACTCCCAGAAGGCACTCTGCTTGTGGATGGAGAAGGATGTATTAGTCAGTGCTGGCAAGAGCTTGCAAGGATGGGGCAAGGCTCCTCCAGAGATTTCCCATACTCCGAATCAGATGTAGTAAAGGACACAGAAGTTTGCAATACTGGCCTGCAGTGACCAGCCAGAGTCAGATGTAGAAGAAAGGTCTGTTTGTGCGCTACAGATCCAAAGGATCTAGCCAAGGCCCTGGAGCTCAAGGCCCTGGCTCACAGGAGTTTGCATCAGGAGGCCCAAAGGATTGGGATGCAGCATTGATGGGGTCTGGAGGTTGAAGGGACAGTGCTGGAAGCTAGAGAGAGTGCCAACAGCCTGAAAGTTTGTTGCTGGAAGCCCAGAATCTGAGAGAGGATGTCCCATGCAAAGGTGGAAACCAGAGTTCCTCTGAAGCAAGCAGCAGCTTTCCTTGGCAACAGCGAGGACTGGATCTCCTCCACGGAGAACAGCCAAAGCTCTCTGAGGAAAATCACTTGAGTTCTTCTTTCCTGCTACTCTCCTTGTATTCGGACTTTCCCTCAAGGGGATCTTCCACACCCAGAACCACGCTGACTCACCTGGGCGTTCCTCGCTCAAGCTATTAATCGATCAGTTAACCACCACAAAGAACATGGACTCAAGAGTGAGCAATCGGGAAAATGCACGCTTCTGTCTGCCTCCTAGGAGCTGTGGGAACTTGGATCCATCCTTTCCTTTTTCCAGGCAACCGTTTCCTCTTCCATATAAAGGAGGTAGCAGCGCCTAGCAGCACCTCTTGCAGTGAGGCATCCCTCAGCTGGTGTCTGTAACTGGTGAGTTCACTGCTGGGCACCATTATTTTCTGGGATTTCTCATTTTCTTTGTTTTCTGCAGGTGTTATTTTGTAGCAAGTGCATTCAAACTTCAGGGTAGAGTTTCTTATCCATATATAAGTTAGAGTTTTATGCTTACTGTTTAGTTCTTTTCTTTTTCCTTGCCAAAAACTATAATTACTAAAAGTTAATATTTAAATAATTGTTACCAAGGGTCCCAGATTAAATATAATTTACTTCCTCACTGGATCCTGCAGAAGTGTGGGATGATGGAGCTTTACTTTTTTAACCCAAAAACTCCATAGAAAAGAATTCAATAAGCAAACAAAGATAGTAGCAAGAGCCTAGTCTCAAGTCAGTAAACTAGCGTCTCATGGAGTACTGGTTCAGAGCCTGGTTGAACCATGGAAGATTATTATTATTTTTTTTTATTATTATTAAAGGAGAGTTTTGAATAAGACCCTGAGAAAATTTTGAAAGCTATCTTCTGAATACTATCTTTCATTATATAACCTTGGACCAAGTAACAATTTAATTTAGAGGTCAAATAAATCATATTCATGTTAGTGCTATACTGCTACTATTCTCATATGCCTATAGTATTTCACACTATAAGATTTATTCTTATCTCACATTCAATAGAATTTTAATTTCTATTTAACCTTGTAGTTTATGGCTAATGTTCATCAATAAATTAATGTGCACACATGATCCCTAACTTAGTTGAGTTTCTAGCTGTACTTGTACATCTATATGTTTATCGTTAGCCAGTTATTTCTGCTATTTCTGTATCAAGATGATTTTCCTCAGACTTTAAAAGTTTGTGTGTTTATCTTCACGTTGTAGTATTATGTTTTGGAAAGCATTCCTTTGACATTTCTACTTCTCTTAGATCTAAAATCATTTCTTTTATTTTTGAAAATTGTCCTGGTTAAACCATCCCTCTGCTTTAGATCTCTATGTGAAATATAATCATTTCCCCCTTTTCTGTCACTTCAAAGTGTTGGCTATCTACTCAGAAACTGAAAAGATAAATCAGGCTGTACAACTTCTAATGGATTGAGCCCCATCAAACACCGTCCACGGAACGGTTCACACTTATTGGACATAGTGACAAATTAAACAAGCACAATGAAACAAGACTCTCAGACTTCGTTTCCTTGAAAGAAAAAGTCATAGTGACCTCAGGAGGGGAGTCCTTGTCACCGAGATAAGCCAATCTTCTCTACACAAAGAATGGGGAAGATTCCATGAGGTGGTCCTGGAAATTATGAACATCTTAACACATGTTTTCATTTGGTGACATTTAGAGCTGTCCTCTCCTCACTGAATCTATTCCACAACACAGTACAGTATTTCTCAATATTTACAGTCACCTGGGGAGTTGGTAAGAGATTCTGATGCTTCTGCTCCGCCTCAGACTAGTCAGAATTTGCATTAAAAGTTTTCCATGTAATTCTAGGGTGCTATCAGGAATGCAGGCCTTTGACTTCAGTTGAATCCAACATTCATTTCTTTCTGAGAATGATAGGCAAATATGTCTTACAAGGCCTGTGTGGGTTTTTCTATCCCTAGTGTGGCGTTTGCCTGGAGAATTCAAAATTCTATATAGAAAGTGTTCTAACCACATACAGATTGGATTTCCTGAGATATTAATGTATGGCTTAGATCTAGATGTCTCCCTCCCAAAGCCTTGTGCACTTTAGGTGAGGCTTTGGGGATGTCATGTGTGACACTGTGTTATGGACCTGTGATAACTGCACTAGTCTACGGACTGGGGTAGCATACTTATGGGCGACAGGATTCCTGAAGAGACAAGCCCAACCCTGGGTGGAGGTAACATAGACCAACAGGCTTGTATCCTGAATGGAATTAAAGTTAAAATAAGACTTACTTCTTGGTGCCTCCTACCTGCCTGCCATACCATGAACTATTTCTTCAGTGTCGCCAGTGTGCCCACCCTGCAATGCTGACCTAGGAGCCTATTGTGAACTGAAACCTCTACCAACTGTGAGCTAAGATAAACTTTTCCTCCATTAATCTGTGTTGTGTTTTTGTTCCAGCAATAAGAACATAACAAAACCCAGTAATGATCTAAAGAGAGTTGCTGCTACAAAGATAGTAACAGACATCTAGTTCATAGGCTTTGCAGGGGTATTTCTCTCACTTGGTGAGTTCAGATTCGCATCTCAGACCATGGAAAAATGCCAGAGAAAATGAAAGCTATATATTTATTAATAGCCAATGTGCTTACCAGTAGTTTCTTCAGAGTTGTTCTGGAGGGTGCTGTGTTCTGTCATGGCAAGGTATCAGCCAAAAGGCTCATTAGAATAGTGACAATGGATTGCTTATTCTGTCTCCATCTCAGTTCCTTTCACCGGCATTAGTCTGACAGTCGTATCCTCAGCTGCTGGTTCTGACTCTCACACTTGTTTGAGGATTATTTGCCCTTTCCATAGTTCTGCCAGCTTCATCTCTGTCACTGCTTCCCTGCCCCTAGGTTGCCTAGCACCCTTACCTCTGTGGCTCTCTCTTACTTGTCCTCTATTTTTGCTTCCAAAACTCACAACTTTGGTTTTCTGTTCTTGCTTTTGCTATTTCCTTACCAACATTTTATTTTATTTTATTTTTTTTTTTTCGGAACCAGGGATTGAACTCAGGCCCTTGTGCCTGCCAGGGAAGTGCTTATTCCACTGAGCCATCTCCCCGGCCCAACATATTCTTTATGCATTGGCTTAGTCACATTCCTCACTACTGAGATGCAATTCACAACACCCACAAGTGAAAGGAGGAAAGGGTTATCTTAGCTCCCAGGTTTTGGAGGCTTCAGTCCATAGTCAACTGGTCCAAGGTTGGGTGGCATGGCAGAGCAGGTTTGCTTATGGCAATGGCCATTAGGAAACAGAGAGAGAGAGAGTAAAGGAAGAGTGGGTATGAGCCAGACCCTCGTGGGCCACATTCTCATCACCCTTCTTCTCCTACCAGACTTCTGCCAATGTCACATTTAGCTATTAATACTGATGAGTGTCATGCTCCCATGGTCCAGTCACCTGCCAAAAGCCAACCCCTAGTAGTGTGTGAAGCTTTCGGGGCCATCCAGATATAAACCATAACATGTATCCTAACTCTCATCTCTTCTGATGCTTTTTCTCTTAACCCCAAATTATGGAGCTATGCTCTCTCTTGATCTATTTAACTTCTGCTAGCCTCCATTTACTCAAGAGCAAAGTTAAGAATTTCTGCCAAATTAGGTGTAAAAAGAACGAGTTGCATTTCCTAAAGTTGATTTTCATCAATCTTTTACTACTGTTGTGAAAAGCTTTGATATCTATGCCTGTCTGCTTTGCAGCAAAAGAACCTAGTGACAGAAGGATGGAAAATTCTCTCATGTGCAAAATTATATATAACTATAGAGCACTGGGGCAGCATGGAGCAATCATTATACAAAATAAAACCTGAAATTGCAAATAATAAAATAATATTAATACTAATAATACATGTGGAAATGTTTAATTTTTCATCTCTTATAAAATATAGCAATTAAATCTAAAAGGCTGGGAGGAGTTATGCCCAATTTAATAAATGTCACTCTGTTGCTAAGTGAGATTTGTGTTTAAAAGGTTACACTAGGAAAACCTTCTTCATTCAGACTAAATGACATTTTCTGCCCTTCTGGGCAGCATTTTTGTGCATGGTAGGATGACATCAATAGTTCAGACTTGTGGATAAAATTGAAGGGTTGTGTAGTTAAGAGCTACATCTGATATTGTATAGGGAACTTTATTGGTAGTCTGGCAGAGAGAGAGAGAGAGAGAGACAGAGAGAGAGAGAGAGAGAGAGAGAGAGAGAGAGAGAGAGAGAGAGAGG
>PVKA01044011.1:0-16437 GCA_004027165.1 Ctenomys sociabilis
TTTTTTTTTTTTTTTTTTGCAGAACTAGGGATTGAACTCAGGCCCTTGAACTTGCCAGGGAAGTGCTTATTCCACTGAGCCATCTCCTACGCCCCAAAGCCCAGCCTTTATATTTGTTCAAGTTCGTTTTCCTCCTTCCGACAATGACCCTGATCTTAGCTATAGAAGTTTGGTAAAAAATCATAATGAACACTTAGTTCGGATTCCACAACACAAGCATCTTAGTCTGATGTATTTTAAGGACAAGTGTGACATTTCTGGTCAGCAAAAAAAATATTATTCCTCAGGACAGTTCTGTGAATGAGAGAACGGTGAAAGATAATTTCAGTTCCTCCATTTTTGAAAGTAGTTTTAAAAAAGCATAATAAATATCAGGAAATTTGGGGAGTAGATAATCTGACCACGGAGACCCCGAGTTTCTTCTATGTAAATTTTTACACCTTGCTTGTTTCTAAGATTTGGATTTGGTATCATACCTGCCTCTTGTACTACGAAGACAACAATATGCAATGTATTCATTAACGAAAAAGTCCTACTACTCGGTTTTGAAACTGCTTCATTACTATTTCTTTCTCAATAAAATTAATTAAAAGAATTTTTTTTTTATACCTTTGTAGGTTTCCTGATGATGGTACTTGTTATTTGGACATTTTTAACATCTTCGGGGGAATCTACTTTTCCTCGGTCAGCCACTAAAACTTCTCCAGTTCTTTCTTATTCTCTGTCTCTCTTATATTACATTCAGGCTGTCTGCCCCAGGCAGAGCATAGCACTCGCACCCATAATCCCAGCAGAACTAAGACCCGTAATCCGCTGGGATTATCGGTTTTACTTCTCCGGTTCTTTCCTTACATTTCATGCAAGACAAGGCCGAGATGGCTTCTGAATGCTGTCTGATTCGTCGGGTGTCCCCTGTTGACCGGGTGGGTGTCACCCACTGTCTCTACACACCCCACTTTCCAGATAACAATGTCGATCCACAAGGTTGATCTCAACTGACATGAGCCCAGTGCTTGCGGCTGAAGCCCTCAACTAAGCCGCTTTCAAATTCTCTATTCACTGCACACAGAAAATATCATTCTTTCCAGCAGCTTCAGCATGCTTAGATGTTAAATATTCTCCAGAGACCAGCCAAGCTATGGGACGGCATCAGAGGTTTCCCAAGACATGGAAAGCTTTCTGTACTTAATGTCACCTCTACCCACACTCCAGTATCCATTTCTTTGCCTTCTTTCTCTGACCATATTGTTATAACCTGTGTAACCATCTCCATTTTGTAATTAAAACAGCTATTTTGTCATACAACTCTGTACATTTCTGTTGCAACCTAGGTAACTCCATTTTGCATCCAGCCATCACTGAGTTGTCACATAGCTCAGTAAGTCACTGTTGTGTTGTTACGTAGCTCAATAACTTTCCATGATAACTATTCATTATTAAATCTCCAAACCACACAATATGTCCAATCTGTGATTATTAAAAGCTGTCACTGCTTCTTCTAAAACTGTACCTACCTGCTACAAGAATGCAACCCTTTGTTCTTACGATTGCTTTGATTCCTGCCCACGCCCTGAACTTCTCCCAGGCTGCAAGACTGCTCACTTTGTGGTTTTCAGCTTTAAAAACCTTTGTCCCTCCCCACCTCGGCAACAAACCTACTTGGAAACTAGAGTGGGGGTGCCACCGCTGAGCTCAGCTAAATAAAGTGCTTTTAAGTTGAGTCTGGTATTTGATTTTCGGGTTACAACACAGCTGAGAACAGGGAATGATTTTTTAAGTCTACTACTGTGTTAAATTTACTGGTTTCCCAGTAGATAATCTGGAATGCATGAGAAATTCCTGCATGAAACCTAGAAGGCTTGTGTTCGAATGCCATTTTAGATGACCTTGTAGCCTCTGAACTTCGTGGCTCTCTAGAAATCTGTCAAGATCCTAATTCCAATCAAAGTGATGTCACCAAGTGCTATGGTGTGTGTCTAGTTATTGCCTCCAAAGCCTCATGCAGTCATGGGGAGGAGACCTGTAGAGTTTGAGATTAACTCAGGGTCCACTGGGATTATAGGTCTTAATACTACTGGGATTATGGGTCTTAATACTACTGGGATTATGGGTGCGAGTACTACCCTCAGCCTGGGGCGGATAGCCCGAGTGTAATATAAGTGAGACGAAGAGACAGGCTTGCTCTCTGTGGCCATCACTAATATTACTCCTAATCTTCGTTCTCTGCTCTTTACGGACACCATGAACTGACGCCTTCTGCCCAGTACCGCTCTGCCTCGGAGCCAGCCGAGTACAGACTGAACCCTCCAGTGAGTGCGAGCTGAATAAACCTTTCCTTCCCTAATCTAAGTGTCAGGTGTTTCTCCCAGCAAAAGAGAAAAGTAACTGAGATCACAATCCTGACCCAACTACCAACAAATCATACATGCATTTAATTTTGGCCTAAATAGAAAAATTGGATCCTATTAGCATATTTACACTGCACAGAATCAAATGCAATACTCACCAAAAACAAGACAAAGCAAACAAACGTCACACGTGTCTCCGCTACCATGCTACTGGCAATATCACCCCCAAACTGCAGTTTGTGTAGCAATACATAACAATAGACAGCATTTCTGGTTCCAACGATGAAAGCAGAGAGGGTGGTCATGGCTGTCATTAGTATTTTTTTTTTTCCTTTTAACATCTGATACCGTTTCTTTGCAACATGCTATTCCCCCCTTCCTGTTAGCACGATCTTTGTTTCACTAAGCTTGCTCTAAGAACCGTGAAATTCCTTGCAAAACTTACTGGTTGAGGAGGGATTTCCCCCATTCCTGTCAGAGTCAGCGTGATACCACAACGCCCGATTATTTGACCATTAACCGAACAAGAGTTGTTTCACAAAAGTTCCATCTTTCACGGAACAGCAGGGAGTTAGCCTTCTCCAACCAGCTTGCAGGCGTCCAGTATTACACTGCCAGGAATCCTCAAAGTGTCATCAACAGCCAATATTAACTGATATTCTTTAAATGTATTTAGTACTGGATCTACAGGGTTTTTTTACACATATCAGCTTCGTAGTGATCCTCCTGTTTTCCGCTTCTCAAGTACTGGGATTATAAATGTGCACCACCATGCCAAGGCTCAATCTCAATCTCAGCATACCCTCGGGGAGGGCCCAGCACAGCACCCTGGGGATCGAACTCCTGTCCCCTGTGTCTGCCTAATCAGAAGCTTTAGTCTGCTGAGCTATTTGACTGGCCCTTAACTGATTAATTTTAAAGCACACGAAGCCAAGTGAGGAACCTCTGGCTTCTCAAAAATTACAAATGCTTAAGTGTGATATTGATTTAACTTTTAAATGGAATACCAAACTATTATAGAAACGGATCAACTTCCTTCCCTGCTACCTTACCTGTGCCCCAGATGCCATGATATTACAGAAAATAAATCATGTGCACAAGGTTAAGTATCACAGGGTCCTCTGATAAGAAAAATCAAAATATGAATTAAGAGAAAAGTAAAAGGCAGTTTCCCATAGGAAACTGGGAGCTGGTTGTTTTACAAATGGCAGGTAAACAAATGATGGAGCTAAGCAGGACAGAGCCAAAGGAGGAGCGGATGAAAAGAGATTACAGATAGGCCTTCTCCCAGTGCTAAGTCCCACGGTGAATGTCACCATTTCCCACAATACGCCCTCCCGCAAATTATAGATGAACCGTACTGAGCTGAAAGTGCTATGCAGGTCTAATTGACTGTTCCTTACTGAAATAGACAGAAGGAAAACTAGTCATGCTACTTCTAGAAAAAGGAGGAAACCTAGGTCACTTTAAAGCAAATAAGATGTCATTGCCATGTGCTTTCAAATAAAGTATTAAAGATATGGAAGAGTAAGAGAAAAATGTGACCATGTTTTTTTTTTTTTTCTGCATAAATTGTTCTATTTTGGGAATTTGTTGCATATGGTAATAGCACTGGGACAAGGACCTTATAAATCACTTGTCAATATTGGGTCCATATTCTCTCCAATTTTTATTGCTAATGTTTGCATAAACTGTCATGATTTCCAAGCTGTTCCTTTGAATTTGATTAATTGGACCATATTTCTTGCACAGCTTCTGATAAATGCCTCTTGACTTGAAACACTTTATGCAGCTGAATGCAAATCTACTCACGTCAAAGCCAAATATCTTTCCCCAAAATTTGACAAAGTAAGTTGCTTTACGTATTGTCTCGGATCTGAGGGAAACAGAATATACTTATCTTCGGACCTGTCTCAGATTGCATTCACGGTAGTAGGCTGAGCTGTGACTCAGCTACAAAGCATATCCCGGGCCATAACTCAAAGAGAACCCTTGGCAACATAAAGTCGTTTGTTATGTCTGCGTTTGCAACCGGTACTAAAAATGATCTGGGGTCCTAGGTACCCAGATATGGAAGACAGAGCAACACCATTAATTTAAGCCAAATGTATGATGTTCTTCTCTGATGGATTTCATACGATTGGTAGAAGTGTAGATTGCTACAATCACTATGGAAATCAATGTGAAGATTCCTCAAAACCTAGCATGAGAGGGTCCGTTTAAAGCATTTATTCCTGTTCTGGGTATTTTTTCTAGAAGAACTGACAACATTAGACCACTGTCATACATAAGCACCACTGTTTAGTTTTTGGGGAGAGGGTCCCAGGGATTGAACTCAAGACCTTACACTTGGCAGGTAGGTGGTTATGCTGTTCAGCTACCTCTTTTCTGCACACATTCAAATTTTAGCAGTGCACCTTGTCCAGCTATAACTGTTTTAAGCAATTTTTCATGCTTATATCTGGTAATCTGAACAACTAATTTAAAGACAGTACTAGGCAATACAACACCCGGTGTTAAATTCCTATTATTTGTTTTACTGAGAGCCTGTGTTATTTCCATTTTTCTTTGGCTAATTTTAGTTTTTAAAAAACCTTAAGTAAAATATAAATGTCATAAAATGAATATGGACTAAGAAACAGGACTATTCAAATGTTTTCACAGACGAATAGATGAATGGCTTGTTTTGCAAGTTCACCATCATTAGCATTTCTATTTACGTCAAAAATATCTCTTTTGCTACATAATTCCTTAGGCACTCTCTGCAAACTACTCTTCAATTTTTGGACACAGCTGGTCCCAAATTTTCTTATCAAGGGGATTCTGGGGCCACAGAGGAAAATGATCAATGATGTGGAGTGTGCCTAAGGAGAGTCCCATGGAGAGAAGACTTTCTCTCAGGCTTTCACAGAAAGCAAATTTGTTAAGCAATGGCCATGACTCATCCACATGGTTGACACTGACAAAGGATCTGCTAACGGATGTCCAGGGTTGCAGGATAGATCCTGAGGGGACTTGACTGACCTCATCAGATACAAAAGTTACAGTTCAACCCTCATAAGTAAATGCTTTTCTTTCCCTGGATTCCTTCAAGGTTCTTAAGCATTTTTCTCTGTATCTAGCCGTGGATTAAAATGTGTGTATGAAATGCTTAACAGAGACAGATTATATTTTCATCCCACCAACATTTCATGCATAACTCAATCTAACACTGTCGTGTTACAACCAAAATTTAATCTGTGCATGTAAATTTGAACAAAGAACAGAAGTGTCATATTTATTTGGCGGACATTCATGAACGTATTTTATAAATCAGCCACAATTTTACATTTCCATCATCTGATTTTGACAATTTCAGTCACTGAACATTTGAACAGTATTCTGTATGGCAGAACTCATTAACAGCACAAGATGCAGTTCGTCATCATTAATTCTAGTTGCAACTTGAACTTCGTCAATCAATCAGATGTACAACATCATGTTTATGCCTTTCATTCCTCTTTGTACTTTTTTTTTTTTCCTGGAAAGATTTGCTCTAAATCCCTTGTGCAATCTGAATTGGCTTGTGTTCTTTCTCATTATAGGGATTACAGATCCTGGCCATAATCTGTGTGTTATGCACAGATGTTTAGGATGATTATTGGCTTGTTGGGGATATGCCCAACTTCCACGTACATATTTGGTACAGAAAATATTCCTCCTTGCAAAATCCCCCTCACAGTTTCAGATTCAGATTTCGGGTAGTGCTGGTTCTTCCTGTCGTGTCTCTCCTTGTCTGTTTCATATGTAGGACCCTACCTCCCTGTGTTGGATTGATGTTCTCAGTTGTCTCAAGAGGTTGACCTTCATGGTCCTTGTGACCTTGGGGAAGAGCCAAGAGCCACACAGTGCCAGAACTCATGAGTAATGTGCATGAGGACACAGTGTTCCGGTTGGATGACCCGGCCTTGGAATCATTGTGTGTGTTTGTCACAACTCATAAAGACACTGACAAAAGACTTTGGAAGCTTAAATCAAACAAGCTCATGCTGATGCGGTGGGAGAAACTCCTACCACAAAGTTTTCCTTTTGTTTGTAGCTCTGAGAATATAACTTTCAAGGCTTTTGCGCCAAACTACATATGTGTATCCAACATTATTTTTCAAGGCTGAGAAAGTGTTTAAAGTTTCAGGTGATAAATTTGCAGTCTCCCTTGTCCCAGCTTCTTTGATTACATCCCAATCTTACTGCCCTCCTTCCTCTGCTAGCTAGAATGCTGCGTCTCCCCCATCATCATTCACTGATCTCTGCTTTTGGAATTAAAGTTTTCCTTTAGGTTCCACCTGCATGCATTTTCGAAGTTCTCCCAGAAACCTCTTCCCAAAGTCTCTTGGCTTGACTAGATACATATACAGTAAAAATGAAGACTGTCCAATGTGTCCATCCTCGTGCTTTGAAATTTCACTATGTTTTTTTTCTAAATAAAATCCTTGAGTTGAATGAGGCCTGAAAAGGAAATATATATTTGGCTCCTGACTTTTGAGTATCTGTAATCTCAATCTACTTGCTTAAACCACTGCTTTCAGACTACTTCATCAAAGAAGTATGGATTGGCTTTATAAAGCAAATTTTTTTTGATATGATAAACAACTGGATGTTTTATCCATAGCTGATATGCCATAATTTTATGCCACTGAACGCCGCAGCTTTCACAGAGAGAACTCCCTCTTAGTTTTGCCCTTTAAAGTATTCTCACGTTTCGTTTTTAAATTTCATTGTATTTTGAAAAGTGAAACCAGCAGAAGAACACAAATCAGCAACACAGCAATATATAACAATATCTATGTTACAGAATTTAAACCAAGAATAGCCGATTAACAATGGTCGGTATGTTATGTATTTTATCATCAAATACTTTGCTCAGATTAACAGATGTAGTTATGTAAGATTGGATGTATGTAGGGATTACCACTTGCTTCAAGAAACCCTGAATTTTTGTTTTTGTGTCTCTTTTTATTTTCCTGCCTTTTAAAACTTTGTTTTAAAAGACAGTATAGTAATAACTGGTGTGACATTAGAAATGCCACACATTTAGAAACCCAAGGTGTCAGGTATTCCAGCACGGTTCTTGAATTTCACATTTCTGTCTTCGATGTAGTTCTTTAGATCACAGATTCCAGCATACAGAGTCATGCAAGGTGAAAATTCCGCACATTAACTGCTGTTTTCAAAGGAGTGATGGAGATTTTTAGAACAACCACCTCAACCATCCTATATTTCTCCCCCTACCTGTTCTGTTTTTCTTGTCTTTACTCCTTTCTCTCCTCTTCATTGTTTAATCCTTAAATTCTGTCTCCTTCTGTTTTACTATATCTGTTATACCTTTCAGGTTTCATTTTTTTTTTTTCTTTCAGGTACTTATACTAGGGAGACTATATGATATTTACACATGTGTGTCTAGTTTATTTCTCTTATGAGGATATCCCGTAGCTGTGTCCACTTACCTAAGAAGGCTTCAACTTTGTCTTTCTTCATAGCTGAGTAGTACTCCATTGTGTAAAAACACCACATCTTTGTCATCCGTTCTTTGGGTTATGAACATGTTGGTTGTTTCCAACACTGGACTAGGACAAATCCTGCAAACATAAACACCGACACACACAGATCATTACGACATGACGTTTTCAGTTCTTTAGGGAAAATTCCCAGAAGGAGGATGATAGCTGGATTAAATGGGATCTGAAATCCTAGCTTGATTCCCACGGTGGCTGTAGCACTGTATATTCCTACCAGCAGTGGAGAAGGGCTCCTTTTTCCCCACAGCCTCCCTGGCATTTATCATGAGTTGAAGTTTTCATGCTAGCCATTATTTCTGGGGTGAGATAAAAATTTGCATTTCTCAAATGGCCCATGACATGGAGCCTTTCTCATGTATTTCTTTCCCTCTTGAATTTTGTGCTCTGAGAACTGTGTATTCATCTCTGATGCCCATTTTTGATTGTGTCCTAAAATTTTGTGGCCCTGGTGTTCTTGTTTTTTAGTTCTTTATATATTCTACATAGAAGACGTTTGTCTGAGCAATGATTGATTAAGACTTTTTCCGAATTTGTGGGCTCTTTTCACTCTACTGGCAATTTCTTTTGACGTGCAAAAGCTTCTCAATAAGAAGATATCCCAGTTATCAAATATTTCAGTTATTTTCCCACGCAGTTTGATTTCTGCTCATGAACTCTTTACCTACCCCTATGTCTTCAAGAATTCCTCCTACTTTCTCTTCCAGGAGATTGAATGTTTCTGTTTTAATGTTTAGATGTTTAATGCATTTTGACTTTAACTTAGTGCATGGTGATAGAGCTGGGTCAAGTTTTAGTTTTTGACATGTAGAAAGCCAGTTGATCCAGCACCATTTGTTAAAGAGGCTATCTTTTTTCCCAGTAGGCATGTTTGGCCCCTTTGTCAAAGATCAGGTGGCTAAGTGTTTTCGCAGAGGACTCTGCATCTTCTGATCTATTCCATTGATCCTCAGTTCTATGTTCCTGCCAATGCCATGTTGATTTTATCACAATAGCTTCGTAGTATAATTTCAAGTTGGGAATTGTGATGCCTCCTGCCTTGTCTTTGTTGGCCAGGATTGCCTTTGCTATTCTAGGTCATTTGTGGTTCCAAATAAATTTTAGGAATGATGCCTCTAGGTCTGGGAGGTACGTTGGTGGCAGTTCGATAGGGATTGTATTAAATCTGTATAATGATTTTTGGAGTATGGCCATCTTCACGATGTTGGTTCTTCCTATCCAGGAGCAGGGAATATCTTTCCATTTTCTGAAATCCTCTTTGATCTCCTGTTTAGAGTGCTGTAATTTTCATTGTACATCTATTTACTACCTTAGTTAGATTATTTTCATATTTCTTAATATCCCAGCTTCAAAGCACATCAGCAAAATTAATCTCCCTTATCTAGTTCATAGTACAAACTTTTCTGGTGTTAGGAAAACACATACAGTTTCTTCGTTGATTCTGGACACCTAGTGGACCCTTTGATTTCAGTCATGTCCAGCATTAGTTTTGGATCTTCAAAGTCCCTCCCATGACTTTGTTTTAGTCATTCATTCATTTATTTTATTTAATTTCTTGCATTGAAGGGCCCCTTCAATGACTTTAGAAAAGTGTACATATATATATATATATATTTTTTTTTTGTAAACAAACCTCCTCACAGGCAGAATTTAATAAACTTTTGCCTGGCCTTGCAGACATCTGTCAGTGTGGTTTATCTTTTCTGCAGGATCCACAGCTTCTTTGCTGTTATTATTAGTGCATGCATCCGTTCTGCTTGGCCCAGATAGGATCTACCTGACCATGTTTTATTTTCCCAGTAAGATTAGTGATGGGAGGGGCCTAACTTGTGGTGCATAAATAATTTTTCTTTTTTGTAGTGTAGGGAAGGATCTACAGGGTGTTCAGGGTTTCACTGCATAGATCTGACAATAAGTGATCCCCTGTTTACAGTCTCCCAAGAGCTGGGATTACAGGCACACGGCACCACGCCCAATCTCAATCTCCTCCTCAGTGCCCCCTGGGGGCGGACCAGCACAGCACGCCCAGAGTTCGAACCCCTGGCCCCTGTGCCTGCTTGCAGGATCTTTAATCCGCTGAGCTATTCCGTTGGTCCTAAGGATTTTAAACCGTGAGGGAGAACAGTATACATTTAATGCTTCAGAGGAACTGGCGGTTGTTTTCTCTCATACTCTGAATCCTCAAATGGATTTGACGCCCAAGATGCCGAAGATCAACTCTTCTGTTATTTCGCTCACTACAAGAAATTGACTTTAAAGTTGCTTTCTAAATGTAAATCAATGGTACCCTCCATATTTATAATATTTAATTTTTGCATCAATGTGATAAATACTCATTATTAATATGACACTCAGAGCAAGGCTGGCCACATAGCTCAGCAGATTACAGCATGTCAGACGAGATCGGGCGCGTTCAGGGTGGTATGGCGTGGTGGCGCATGCCTGTAATCCCAGCACTGGGGAGGCTGAGGCAGGAGGATTGTTGTGAGTTCCAGACCAGCCTGAGCTACAAAGTGAGCTTAAGGCCAGCCTGAACTGCATAGTGAGACCCTGTCTCAAAAAGACAAAAGAAAAAAAAAAAAAAAAAAAAAAAAGATTACAGCATCTCCTTAGGCAGAGAGCAGGGACTGGGCTTCAGTTCAGTACCGACCATGCCTGCCCACCCCCCAGGGCATGCTGAGATGGAGATTAAGATTGGGCGTCTTAAGACAGGCGTGCACCTATAATCCCAGGGCTTGAAAGGCTGAGAACCCGAGGGTCACTATGAGTCTGATCTATGTAGTGAGATCCTGTAGACTCTGAGTGAAATATCATTAAAAAATTAAATAAATATGACCCTCCGTAGTGTATATTAAAATCTAACAACATATTTTTCTGTGGGTCTTGTGTATTTTACTTATGAATATATGTTCGAGTGGTATCCACTTAAATATAAATGCTTCAAGTTTATCATTCTTTATAGCTAATACTGCATTGTATAAAAATACCACATCTTTATAATTAAAATTTACTTATTTGCATTTTAACTTGAGGAGTGAAAAATAGAAGCAAAAAGCAAATAGAAAAAATGACATAAACAGGGTAACATACATCTCTCTCTATATACTAAATAAAACAATCCAACACAGATTAGCAGTCCACAATAGTAGTGGGTTATCCACAGAAGCTCACTATATTGATATGACTTTACTTTACTTTATATACCTCATTTTTATACTTCTCTGCTGGATGGTTAAGACTGAGTTAAGGTCAGTCAGGTACCTTCAGGGTTTATCCTGCAACCCTGTACCTTATGAAATATTCAATACTGTCAGAATTATCTATCATTACAATGATGTATACTTTTTCCTTTTAGTTGCTAATACTTATACTTCTATGTTTTTCAAGAACATTCTTTAGTTCTCACTTGAATGCAACTCAAATTATGATAAACAATTACAATAAAATTTATATAAATTTAAAAAAACACGTTATATCCTGTTCACACTAAATCTCACCCTGTACCTACTGGCCATAGCAAAGCATCATAAGCAACTGTAAGATATGTAGAACAAAAAAGAGATCAGTAAATCAAGTGGAAATCCTTCAGGGATTTGAAATCCACAAGAAAATTCCATATGGAACAGAACGAAGACATTATTCCTATATTTTGAGAACGAAATGATACATGACAAGTTACCAGTAAATTAATTTTAGATATGGATCCAACAATGGAACTTTCTGCCATTCAACATCATAAAAATATCCATTCATGTTCAAAATATTCTTTTTCTCTGCTTTAGACTTTTTTGTAAAAGCCATTCATTTCTGAACGTTTTCCTTTCTTTCTTCTTTTTTCTTTTCTCAGAATCAGGAGTGGAACTCAGGCCCTTGCACTTGCAGGGAAGCACTTGTTTCACTGAGCCATCTCTCCAGCCCCTCATTTTTGAATTTCATGAATGTGTTGGAGTGCTGATACACAAAGATTTTTTTACACAGCTTAAACTTTGGCTCATGTGTAATTTTCCTTCTGACTCATTCACTCGCCTGATTCATTACAGGGTCCTCTAATTCCCAGCATTGAGGTTGGCACAGTTTGTTCCAATTTTGCATTGAGAACCCTTTCATGGATGTAACATATCTTTTAGAAGCTATATATTCATGGATTTTTCTCTTCCTGTAAGCTATTTTCACTTACACTGAACCTGCGTGTCTTCATTCTTTTAAAGAACTAGAATGTTCCATTTCTTGGCTACAGAATTTGATGGACAACAATTTTTCCAGGTTCTCGCATAATTGTTCATCACTGTAAATATGGGGTTGACCTCATGGCTCCCAAATGCAAAGAAGGTAGCCCAGTAGAGTGAGCGCTTGCCTGGGAAGGGCAGAGCCCTGAGTTCAACCCCAGGTACTGAAGAAAAAAAAAGTTGCTCTTAATTGTAACATTATAGCAATTTTAATTTTCAGGTTTTATTAGTAGATCTTTATGATATACAATTGCATTTAAAACTGAGAGTTATTACACAAATTCGACACATCTCAGTTTTCTACTGTGTCGCTCAATAAATCTCTTGTTCTCCATCATTTGGTAAAAGGACTTGTGCATGCAAAAACTCTGTCTCTGGGAAAAAAACATTTCCATTTAAAAGACAGTGGGCTTTTTCTGTATTTTCCTCATGTTAAACAATCCCTCTCTCTCTTTCTCTGTCTTTCTCTCTGTCTCTGCCTGTCTGTCTGTCTGTCTGTGTGTCTCTCTAACTCACAGTTTCTCCCTGAACTTCAGGCTGGCCTTGAGGTCACTTTGTAGCCAGGTTAATGTTGAACACACAGTGATCCTCCTGCCTCTGCCTCCTCAGTGCTCAGAGTACAGGCATGCACCACCATACCTGGCTCTCAAATCAAACTCTTATAGTTGCCGTCTCTCAATATCTGTGGAAGGAAAAAGAACAAAAAAACAATTTTAGTCATATTGAACAAAACTGTCTTCTTTTTTTTTTTTTTTTTCTTTTTTCCTTTGGCAGAACCAGGGATTGAACTCAGACCCTTGTGCTTGCCAAGGAAGTGCTTATTCTCCTGAGCCATCTTTCTGGCCCCAAAACCATGTTCTTTCCCATAACATGTACAAGCATACAACATTCAATGATGAAACATATTCACCTTTAAAAAACCTAAAAGTGAGAGTAGCTTTGAATGGTCTTCATGTGCAGTAGATCTTCCACACCACATTTTTTTTCAGCAGATTTCACCTTCAGAGACAATATATCTACGAGATATAAAAACTCAAAGGCAGAAAAATGTATAGTTTAGTGGAAATAGACGGAGAAAGAACTAGAATCTCATTATGTCACATGGATCTGGACAAGCAATAGTAGGAAGCATCTGGACACCTGTTGTCACACACACACACACACACACACACACACACACACACACACGCCAGCTCTGACCATTTTAATCTTGATGCACCTAGAAGCAGGTTGGTGCCCGCTTTCAGGTCCTTCATTCCTACAAAACGGTGACCTTTCCTGATCCTTTTCTCTTGATGGAAGCGACAGCCGTTCTGTGCAGCCAGATTCAGGGACAAAGCAGGACAAAGAGCCGCCTTCAAGCTCTCCCGGACCAGGCTTTCTGCTGGGTGCCGGTTGGCAAGTCCACTCCTCTAGTTATGATCCTCTTTCAAACAGACAGGTACCCTTCCAAGAGCTGCTTCTGAAACTCATAAAATCAATGCCACAAATGAACCTGAGGATAGGACAGGGTGCAACAGGGGATATTCACAATACACGGCTTTAAATCTTCTATTGCTTTAAAATGTAAATATTCACAATAATGTTTCCTCAGATGCACTGCCTTGGTCATAAGCTAGCACTTCTACTGAGGACAGATTTGGTCTCTGTAATCCAGACCCCAAGTGAGATCTTTGGAAATACGTTGTTTGTGAGTCAGAGTCACATATTAGATGTTGTAATTGGAACCTGTATGTTTCCAACATGATGTCCACACGTAGAGAACATCAAATTGTGTTCATTATTCTTAGCATGACTGGCCTTCAGTTTTATTTTCCTTTTAATGAATTTTTATTTGGTGCAGGGTCTTGCTATGCAGCTTAGACTCATAGTGGTGCTCCTGTCTCAGCCTCGCCAGCACTGGGATTACACGCGTGGGCCACCATGTCCCGTTTCAGTGACTGGCGTCAAATGCCAGGATTTATGGGATCAGCAAGGTGTTTCTTAGTCAGGATCAAACTTGGAATCTTGTGCCTACCAGGTAGGTGCTCATATGTCAGGTATCTCTCCACCCCCTTGTCCTTAGTTTTCCAACCCAGCTGCTTTAGTTCTGGATAAATTAAGGAGATAACTGAAAAAAAAAAATAATAAGACAGGTGAATTCCACAATGGAGAGATTCGAAAGTGGTATGAAAAAAAATCGGTAGTTTTAATTTTTTTCATTTTATTATTACTTTAATTTATTTTATATTTCATTCATAGTTGGACATCCTAAGGTGTGAGCTCCAGACAATATCAGCAGCACATGTATTGTTTCATTATTTTTATATCTTGGAGTCATTAAGTTCCTAAGTGGCTGGGCATTAATCTGGATTACCCCTGCCTTAGGCATCACAGGGAGGTGGTGTCACACGCATGAACCATCGAGACCAGCGTGCAGCAAATAAATCCCACACCCAAGCAGATTCCTGTGAGAGGTTTATGGCACACTATACCTGTCTTTTTCCTTGGATATACCAGATGGCTCTATGATTATGTTTTGGAAGTAGGAGTCAGCACACTCCCTAGAAGATAAAAGGGGTCCTGTAGCAGATGCAGATGTGAATTTTGTGGTTCATTCTCGGTAATTGTGTTTGGGATGTGTTACAGTTTGTGGCTAGTTGTCATCTCAGTGTCTCACGCAGATTTCAAAGGTTTGTGATTCACGCATGTTCCACTGGGATTATGGGTATGAGTGCTGGTGGGATTATGGGCCTCAGTACTGCTGGGATTATGGGTGTGAGTGCTTGGGGAATTATGGGTGTGAGTACTGCTGGGATTATGGGTATGAGTGCTGCACCCAGCCTGGGGCAGAGAGCCTGAATGCAACCTAAGGGAGACAGCCTTGTTCTCTGTGGCCACTGTTGTTCCTCCCTTTTGCTCTTGCTATTTTGCCGCGTTCTACAGCTGTGAACCGCTGCCCGGTGCCATGTGCCGCTCTGCTGGGAGACAGCTGGGGATCGGCTGAATCCTACAATGACTATGAGCTAAGTAAACCTTTCCTGGCCTCATTTTGGGTATCCGGTATTTTCCCAACAATGAAAGAAGAGGAACTGAGACAGGATGGAAGAAGAAAATGACACAAGCGACCTTGGTGTATTCCCTAGGCTTTGATTCTCTCTCAGCTACGGGAAAGGTCACTTCTGCAGGCCAAATTAAACTTGTCCTGATCCTATTCTCATTAGGAGGATACTAGGAAATTACATAAAGTCCATCACTGCCAACCTGGAAATGTTAAGCCTGAAGGTTGTTGAATGAACAAATGGTTTATTATACACCATGCAAGGGGAGCAGCCCCATAAAAGAGGCTTCAGCTGGGACTCGCTTCAGCCACTCACCTGCTCTGATCTTCTGCTGAAGAGGGAAGGCAGCTCCAGCAAGATGCAGCTCGTCCTCCTGCTCGTGCTTGGCGTCAGCCTGGCTCATGGCCAGTTCGACCCTTCAGATGTAACGTGATTTTTAGTGAAGTCTTTAGTTTGTGTGTGTTTCTATGTTTGCATGTCCCTGCCATAACTTTCCATAATTCATTCCGATTTTACGCACAATGGCTCATACATGTGCTTTTTCATGACAGACCCACTTGACTGTGTAAATCTCTCGTTTTTTCCCTATCAGAATAACCACCACATGCAAAATCCAAGATACATACATGGGGGCTGTAGGTGTTCTTAATGTTTGAATTCATAGCTCTTTTATTTCAAAAGCTCTCAAAGCATCACAAATAACATTCAGGTAACAGGAGTAGATTACACACAAGCATCTCTCTAGTAGGCTGAGATGAATATTTTTCTGTCAAAGTGATGTGTGCCATGATATGTGAACATAGAGGAAACAAGAAGCAATCCACTGACGTGTCCCGTGGAACTCTTTCTTTGCAGGGCACTGGTAAGATACGCACCATCGCCATAGCAGCCGATAACTTCGAGAAGATCGATGAACGTGGTCCCTTGAGGGTGTACGTCCGAAAAGTATTTTGTCTTGAAGAATGCCGGAAGCTGTCCATCACATTTTACGTCAAGTAAGCAGAAGTTATCCAACGTAAAGGAAGCACCCATGCCACTACAGCTCTGTGGTCTGGTGTCTAATGTGAAAGGGTCCAATACTGGAGTCAGATGTGAGCTATAGTTTTGAGATATCAATACAGCAATGTGTTCCCCAGATCTTATCCTAGTCATGGATATAGGGATCACAATCGTGGAAAAAATATGTAGACTTAGGACTTGGACCAATGGATGAACGGATGCATAAAGCATGGATGGACAAGTGGATGGGTGGAGGGTGGGGGGAGTGGGT
>PVKA01044012.1:0-16416 GCA_004027165.1 Ctenomys sociabilis
GCCTGTAATCTCAGCTCTTGGGAGGGTGTAAACAGGTGGATCACTGCGAGTCTGAACACCCTGTAGACCCTTCTCTAACATTAAAAAAAGATTTGTATTCTTTAACATTAAAAAGATTTTCTAAATCTCGTGTATGCTGAGTAGTAACTTAACAGGATTGGAAGTGAAGAATAGAGAAGCTATCTAAATAAGCATGTACTTCTCTGATCTTCGAGATTTTATTTCTTTTTCCTTTAAAACAAATGATCCAGAGTATTAACAACTGCTCTTAATATATTAAGAATATATTTATTTACCCATATTCAATATTGTGGTTGTTTAGCCATGCATTTAGGTATTTATCCATCCACCAAATATTTTTTCAGGTCCATAAACACCTTATAACTAAAAGTTTTAAGGACAAGGACACTAGTGAAAGAACCAGAATGCATCTCTGTTATAAAAACCACTATAAAAAAGCTAAAAGAACCCCACAGCTTTGTGTGGGAATCAGGTAGAAGTCAGCTGCGCTCTGAATCTGCAGACTAGAAAGGCCAATCTCAAAGTGCATTTGAAAAGAGGCACAGTGGCAGACCTCGGGGTGGGAAACGGGCCTGGCTGGAAGGATGGCTGTATGTGTATTTTTATCATCCGTGTGCTGGATGAAGCGGCGAGCTGCCAGATAGCTTCTTTTCGACAGCTTGGAGTTACTGTTGGGAACAGATCCATGTATGGAAGTGAAAGCCGAAAGGCACAGATAAGCTGAGATCCAGCTATGCAAACCATGTTTAGAGACACTTAAAGGACAAGTATCTTAGGTCCTTTCTTTCTGGTGCATTTGGAGAAGGCGTCCCGCTGGACCACTTTTCACATCCAGCCCATGCGGAAGGGACAGCGAAGGCTTCGCAGAGGTAGGTGCAGGGCTTTGGTGGGGAAGCTGATCTAAGGGATCGTTTGTGAGTGCTCCAGCTGGAGCTTCAATAGATGTGCCTTGTGGGAAGGAAGGCGGGAGATGGTGATGCTGAGAGAGAGGAGGAGAAGGACAGGGAGAGAAGGAGGGAGAGGGAGAGGGAAGAGAGGGAGAGGGAAGAGAGGGAGAGGGAGAGAGAGACAGAGACACAGAGAGAGAGACAGAGACACAGAGACAGAGACACAGACACAAAGAGAGAGATGTGGGAAGGAAGGGAGAGTCAGAGCTAGTCACTAACAGGCATTTAAAAGCTTTGCCTTCACAAGGCAAGCTTGCTTGGCTCCAAAAGAAAAGTGACAACACAGATTTGCTACCAAAAAAAAAAAAATCCCTTTGTCCTGGGTTACTTACCGTTCTGAATTTTTGAGGATATAGGTCTCCTTCAGTACTGCCAGCAGCACCTTTTGGAATGCTTCACAGCTTGCGGCAGGATTCTGGTACTTGCTGTGTATTTTAGGGAGGGGTAGGTGGAATATGTCATTTTCCTTACTTGTTCCCCAGAAGGCAGCAAAAAACTCACATGTGTGTGTAGCTCTTCCTTAGATATAGGAAGGGTTGCTGGTGAACAACATTATTTTTTTGGCAGCTAAAGTCATTTTTGCAGTGTTTCTCAGAAGCTCAGAGGTTGATTACATCCTGCTCAGAGATTCTTGGGTTGTTTTCACAAACATGGGTCTTGCGTAAGTGAAAGTTGCTGAAACCAGCTGTAAGATCTGAATGTCCTTGGTACCTTTAATCTTTCTTTTTCTTTCTTTCTTTCTTTCTTTCTTTCTTTCTTTCTTTCTTTCTTTCTTTCTTTCTTTCTTTCTCTCTCTCTCTCTTTCTTTCTTTCTTCTTTTCTTTCCTTCCTTCCTTCTTTTTTTCTTCTATCTCTTTTCTTTCTTTCTCTTTAAGACTAAAATTTCACAACTTGAGGAGAAACATTTACAAATATTATTACTATCATTTTGTCATGAGTGATGTTTTAGGAATAGTAGATTGGGCAAAATAGCAAGTTATGCCCCTAAAGCACAAGATAAAAGTATGAATATAAAGCAAGATCACCAGGGTCTTTTTCTGTATAATTATGATATTTTCTAGCAAACTAGTTAAATCAAGCAAGTCACATCAGTTTTGCTTTGGATTTGTATTCCAGATAATTACCAAGTTGTTTTTATTACACAATGAAAGTAGTTCTACTAAAATGTTAAGGAGTCTGAGAACTCTTCCTAAACATTCACAAAAGTCCAAGGGGAATTTCTAAGTCATATCTATAAGATAGATGTGTTTGCCAGGATTTAATTAAAACAATACTTATGCAAGATAATAGAACTTAAACTTCAAGATTTATCTTGTTGAGATCAGTGTGTGGATAATTCAAGTCAGTTCTGAACCGACTCTTCATTTCATTTAGTTCCTCGATCTTCCAGTTGAGCTAAAGGAGAGGGAAAGAAGAGAAAGATGGATATCATTTCCCTTCCTTGATGACAAATAGGAGATGGGAAACAGTGAATGAATAAGTGCAAAGAAAGAATAAAAACAGTTTGTAATGCTAACCAAGGAGGTGTTCTTAAGGTGAGTTAGACACTTGGGAAAGGCTTAAGAGGCACAGAGGAAAGCCTGCGCCTACAGTGATGTGTTCCAAGCTCTGCATGTTCCATCTCACTGTAAAAAAAGGTGTCAGGAAGAGAAAGAGATTCTGCTTCAATAATCCAGTGGCATTATTAGAGCAATTACATGAAAATGGGTTTTTTTACCAAGTTATTCCTGTACATGTCTGTTTATCTCGACAATCCATTAGGCGTATAGCACATTACTCTTTCTATTCTCCTATAAGAGGTGATTTTACGTCATTGAAAAATACTCATATCCCTGTATCTGAGCAAAAAGGAATGAGAGAGAAATAAACTATGCTTTCTTTTTTTAAACTAACAGAGACAAGCTGTTGTAACTTTAGCTAAAGTGGGGCAGGCCCACAAAAGGATGGTTTTAAAATACTTAATTAAACACTCTATGCCAGCTAGCTTCCTGAAAGGAGTAGTACGGCAGGAGTGTGTACTTTTCGACACGTACAAGGTTCATACAAACGATGCCAGCAATACTGGCTAACAGATGCGATGCACACACATCTCCATCTATGGTTTTCCACTTGCTTGGTGTCAAGTGTATTTCAAATACACACTCACAATGAGCAATACCTGTTTCCATTTCTCCTTTAGCAAACAAATGCCAGGAGCAGAATACAGGTAACTATAAATGGGTCGTTGCTACCTTATGTACAGCAACAGTGGCCAAAGCGCCTGCTCTTTTGACTGGTGAACTCTTAGGCATTTGATAATGACCATATGTGTAGAAAATATTGAGAGTGACTTTTGATAAAGGAATCAAAAGCATTGCCTGGCTCACGTGAGAATAAAATGGCTGTGGCGTTGTGTTACATTTAAGGGACACATGTGGCAAATTCAAGGTGGAACAGCATCATGGAGAAATTGCAGTTCGTGCACACAGTACAGGGCTCAGATTTAGGGTTTCTGTTCCCATAATGAGCTCAGACCGAAGCATCTGTGGGCCTGGTCTTCTGAGCTACAAAGACTAGGAGAGGGTGCTTTGAAGGGGCTTTGAGGGGGAACAAGACTCCTGGATTTGGGAGAGTTACACGAAAGGAAAAACAGGGATTTATTTTTCCAAAAGCATGAAACTTTGCTCCACAGGAAAGGTCATTAGGTTGAAAGGAAGAAACACCACTTTTTTTTTTTTTTTTAAGAAACTATACCAAGTCTTGCTGAAATGAAAACCATGAGACTTTGAGGGGTCCCAGACAGAAGAACAAAGACTTCAAAAACTTTCAAAAGTATGTTAAAGGCATAAGGGTCTGAGAACATAGTAGATAGGAATTTGAAGACCAGTGAGATTAAGTTTCTTCGAGGTCAGTAAATGGAAGGTAAGATTCCCTAAAATTCCACAATTCTAGATTTCTGATCAGAAGAGATCTCACCAAGCTATACCTCCTTCCACTGAATTTAAAAACGGCATACTTTCAGGTCTCATGACGAGGCCTTGGAGTACAATTGCATTCCAGGGACTTGTTGAAGGTATTTTTAAAGTATGTAAAGTAACAGAAGGGAAGTAGGTTCACATAACACTTACCCTTGCAGAGTAGAAAAGTCCTTCAGATTGCATTAACTTCTGAAATGAGCTGAGCTGCCTACATAAGCGCCACTTGGGGTAAGTGATATCCAGCAGCGCCCCTGGGGAATTAATATGCTTATGAGCTTAAAAAAAAAAGACCTCAGTTTTAAAAATCAAATGTATGGAATTCAAATGTACAGCCAACAGCCAGTTAATTTTTAATAGAAAAAATGTAGTAACCAGTCTAACATATTTTAATGGGGTGAGTTAAGAGTCCCTGGGTACAACTTTTTTTTAAAAACTGGTATTTTGTCCTAGAAAGATGATGTAAAGTTTGCTTGGAATTCTTATTTAATAGTTTAAGTATATTTATAAAGAGATTTTCTAGCTTGTTCTTTCTTTTTTTTTTTTTTTTTCAGAACTGGGGATTGAACTCAGGCTGTTGTGCTTGCCAGGGAAGTGCTTATTCCACTGAGTCATCTCCCTGGCCCTATAAAGAGACTTTTTCTGTATAAAATTATTTCTATACATATTTGATATCTCTCATTATGTGAGTACTACATGAGTGCTAGCCACAATCATTAAAAGCCTAAAATATTTGGTTATAAGCTTTACCCATGACTGCTAAGTGAAATTTTATATTGTTTTTGCAAAAGACTGAGCAAGTATTTTGAAAGGGCTCATTAAATTTGGGTAGCAAACAAGTGTTATTTTTTCATGGTGGTGATGTGTGTGTGTGTGTGTGTGTGTGTGTGTGTGTGTGTGTGCATGTATACCTTTTACCTTTCTAGCAAGAGTAAAGAACTCTGAAGAGATAGTGCATGGCTTTATGTAGAAGACACATTAATTCATCATATATCAATATGTATGACTAAAAACCTAACACTAGCCAAACTAAGAGGATATGCATGGTCCATGGTGGATTCCTTTCATTTATGTGGAAACTGTAGACTGAATTTGGATAACTGCAATGAAGGCTCTCAGACAAATACTGGTAGAGATCAAATAAATATCTGCTTTAGGCTTCAGGTCTGCACAAGGAAGACTGTTCAAGTCGCGGGTAGACCAGGATCAGGGCGCTGAGTGAGAAAGGGTACTGGAGTTATGGTGCTTGGGTTTCGTTCACCATCCAAACTGTACACCTAGCTTTTGCAGTTCTTATTTCTTTTCTGTGCTGAAGGCATTAAGCAGTTCAGTGAAATAAGCAGTGGAAGATATTGTCCTTATAAGCAAAGGACACACTCTGAAGAGGCTAAATCATTCTCTTATCATTGTATATGTTAAGTTTCTAAAATAACCTAGTACTAATGCTGAACATCTGGGACATTTTTATTTCAGTCTTTGATTGATAATAAACACTGAATTTTCCTCCTTCTCTAAACCCTTACTATGAAGATAAGTCTGATAACTATCATAATGTTAGATATATTACATAAAGAAAGCCCAGAATACATTTAGTCATGAATATTTGGAGATCTACCAAAGATTTGCAAATCAAAGCTATACTGTAATAGGACAGAAAGGAATTCAAATTCGTTAACAAGAAGTGTCAAATTATTTTCTGAATAGCTTTATTCTTAGGTAAATGACATAGAAGGATGCACTAACTATTCAGAATAGCATAGGAGATTCCAGTCGATGTGATACTATGCAAAAGTAGATATAATTTTATTCTCTTATCTTGCAGCCTGCCTGACAAGAGACAGCATATAATCACATAAGGAAATACCTGATGGGCCATTATCAATTGCAGGCTACTGTTACATTTAACACAAATAAACAAAAATTTAACAAGCTATTTCTAAACATTTTTAACATTGATTTGGCCATATGTATAAAACATTAAAGTAGATTCTATGAAACAATAAGTATTTTTTTAAGTTTAAAAAATACCTCAGTTCTAGATTTAGACAAATTTGTGCTCAAATCTCATGCTGGATTGGTTACTATAAACTATCTTGATAGGTGTTTTGCTTCTACTATTTTCTAAGAAGATTACTAAGCAAGTAACGTTAATTTATTAATCCTGGCAATTACTTTATGAGATAATCATCCCTTGCACAGCTGGAGACAGAGGCACAGACAGATTAAATAATCTACCCACACTAACATAGTACACAGAGAAGGAAAAAGCTGAGGTGTTAGCTCAGCTCTGTGTTACACTATCCAAGGACTGTTTCCTAGTCATTTAAGAATGAGAACAATTAATCATATAAAAGGTGCAAGGTATTTATTATAGCGCTCTCAAGAAAGAAGAGCAAAATTATGTTAGTTCTTTTTTGTTTGTTTGTTTTTTGTGGTACTGGGGATTGAGCTCAGGAGCCTGTATTTCCAGGCAAGCTCTTATTCTACTGAGCTACCTTTGTGGTCCCAATGTTAGTTATTTTTTCAGATTACTATTTGTTTAATTTATGATCAATGAATAATCATTTGAGGCAGTGTTTCCAAATACCAATTAAATCTGAAATAACATTGACTGTGCCTTATATATTAATGTATCCAAATGGGTGAGTTAACATTTCAGAGACAAAGGTTAAATTATTATGCTATGACTATATCCTATCCTTATCCTCTCTGCTTATCATATTACTTGTGATTCAGTAAATGTGTATTGAAAATTTTTTTTTTTGGTGGAACAAGGGATTGAACTCAGACCCTTGCTCTCGCCAGGCAAGCACTTATTCTACTGAGCCACCTCTCCAGCCCCGTGTATTGAAATTTTTAATCTCAGTATCCACACTCTTCAATGTTATATAGCAAAAATGATGTGGATAAAACTGAGAAAATGAGATTGGAATCATTTAAATTAAAGTATTGTATTCAGAGACTCATCTCAAATGCACATTAAATCCATTTCCATTCCAGTTTATGAATCTCAAATGAAGAACAAGAAGCCCACTTGACATTCTACTTGCATTTGAGATGTTAGTCATGAGCAAAAGACCTTTGAGATTTTAACATACAATTTTCACCAATGTCATGAGTCATACACTTAGTTCTGTAAAAACTGAAATGCATTTTAAAAGAATGCAATTATAGAGAAATTGGTTGCTTTTTTGACAAGAATAATGTAATGAAAGTTTACCTTTTTCCTCCTCACTTTTTACCATGCATATAAAGAGAACAGAGATGAAACACACCTTCAAACATTCAATGTTAACCTCACAATACACTCAAAATGACTTAGATTATTCCCCTGGAGGAGACTTGGCTAATTTAAATGTTATTTTACCTTAGTTGGATAAAAATGATACAGAGAGGGTTAACAGCAAATGATAAAATTAAAGCCTTAAAAACAGAGTTCTTTCAGGTTCTGTATAGTTGTGAATCTTGATAATTTTCATTTAAAATATTACCAATAATCAATAACTTTATTAATAGTAAACAATCAGAGTAAGTTACAAAATTGTATCATATATCTTCCTGAGCAATGAAAAGCATTTAAAAGTAAAAAACAGGGGCCAGGGAGATGGCTCCATGGAATAAGAGCTTCCCTAGCAAGTGCAAGGGCGTGAGTTTAATCCCTGGTTCCACCAAATGAGTAAAAAATAAAAATAAAAACAGCACATTATAAGCAACAGACGCAATATTATAGTATAGGAACTTATACTTAAGCTGTATATATGTACTTATGTTCAATTAATGTATTTTAGAACCGAGATAAAGGTTCCTGTTCTTGGGAGGAATACAAACTGTAAAGATTTAAGTGATGAAAAGGAGGCCTAAAGTTCCTGCTTTTCACCAATCGTTCTTTTTGATACAACTAAAATAAAATATACTCAAGTTTCTGGGTAAAATTTTTCATTCTCCAAGAAAATATGTAATAAATATTCATTAAATAGGTTGAGAATCAGATTTCCAAAAGCACAAAGTTGAGGCCAGGGAGATGGCTCAGTGGAATAAGAGCTTTCCTAGCAAGCGCAATGCCTGAATTCAATCCCTGGTTCTGAAAAAAAAAACAAAAAGGCAGATCACTATGAGTCTGATCCAGCAGTGAGACCCTGCGCACCCTGTAGACCCTTCCCTAAAACAAAAAATAAATAAATAAATAAAAATAAAGACTTTCATTAAAAAAAAGAAAAAAAGACAAAAGCACAAAATTGTAACTCTCTCAACTACATTTTCCAAAGGATGATCAGCCTGAGGAAAAAAGTTAGTTTTGGTTAAATAAAAGGGTCCTTTGGTCATGCAAAAAAAGTCCATGGAATTTTACATAAAAGGGACACACAGAAGGCACAACAATATATCATAGGTCTTAGAAATTCTGAAAACAATGTGATCTGAATCTGACCTTGCTATGTTGAATGATAACTGAGACTCGAAGTGAGGGGTAGATGATTTGCTGTAGTCCCTAGGCTCACAGTGCCTCTGTCACCTTCAGTTATATCTTAACTGACCCTGACTAAGCCTAGGTGAACCATAGGCATCTCAGGGGTCTACTGTAGGTAGCTACTAGCAACTAACCAGGTGAATATGCACAATGAAGTGGAGTTGGTGTTTTGATCATGCCAAGATCTTCCAATAGGCTAACTTGAAATTTGTCCTCTGAGATTTTACAGAATTGACAGTTGTTTTGGTTACTTTCCTCTTGTTGCTGGAACAAAATACTCAACACACAAAATGAAAGAAGGAAAGATTTATTTTGCTCACAGTTAGTGGAGATTTCAGCCCATACTCAGCTGGCTCCGAGGCAGAGTGGTACATGGCAGAGGGCAGCAGTTAAGGGCAGCAGAAATATAACAAATCAGCAAGAGCCAGAAAGGAGGAACAGAAGCAGCTAGCAACAGCAAGCCTCTCTCCCTTCTTTATATTGCATTCAGGCTCTCCCCCCAGGGTGGGTGTAGCACTCACACCCATAACCCCAGCATTGGATCATGAATTAATCTCAAACTAGATGCAGCCCCAGTGACTACATGAGGCGATGTAGACACCTAGACACCAACCATAGCAACAGCGTTACTCTTTTAACATGGAAAATAACTATTTAATGGATCTATATGTGTAAAGAGTGAAAGAATGTATAGCTTACAATCGTTTAAGAACCATTAATGGTTCTTACTTGTTTAAGAACCATTCCTATCTTTAGCACCAACATTCCATATCCATGCATAACTGTTCTGAAAGAATAGAACAGTTTTAAATATTGAACTTTTGTCATTTCTTGGAGGCATTAACTGCACGCATCAGCTGTTCTCCTCTGACTTGGATGCAGCCTACAGGAGCAGAAGTGCCTGTGCAGTTAGTTGTATGTATGCATGTGTATGCTTTTTATTATGTCCCCACAGCACCTCAGATTGAAATCTTTCATTATAGAGTGCGGATGTAACTGCCTAACTCTCTCCCTTTACCAAGGTCACTGAGTAGCTGCAGTGGCCCTCTGTACTGGGAAAAGGAGTTTTGAAGAATACTGTGCCTAGTGGGACAGAGAATCACATCAGCAAACTGTTGGGAGGCAATTTGTTGAGAACTATGAGAAACAGTCAATAGAACAGGCCAGTGGGGATGTAGGAGAGGCAGCAGCATATGGAAAGTCTGGAAGAAAGAGGAAAACATGACACATCACAGATGGGGAGCCACAAGCATTTTAGCTTTGCAAAAAAGTAGTTTCATTGTTTTGTTTTATTCTTCTGCTTTTTATTGAAGTATCTGTCATATATCTACAGAAACATGGGGTTGGATAGCTCAGTGAGTTTTCAAACATGGACTTTATCCATGCCCCCATGTACCCAACACCTAGATCAAGAAGTGGTGGACAGAAAGAACACGACACACAAGTCACACCCAGAGACAAGGCAAGCGCTGGCCAGAGGCCACCACCAACTGGAGTCTGTCTCTGGCCACTCTCATCCTGCCCTGGCTTTGCCCTGTCCTTTTTCCACCTGTGTAGCTGCATACATGTTTCCCCTGAAGTTCCCAGTTTAGTTTATCAGAACAGGAAAGTTATCATCAGTACTTTGCTGTAAAAGGAATATGACTGTCACTATAAAAGCAAGTAATCATAAAAATAAGCCCATAACTCTGAAAAAAGTAGAGATATTATCAACACTAAGAAGGCCTCTTTATTTTTCTTTCAAGACATTTCCCCACAAGCATAATCACTGGAATGGCCTTTATTGGCGCTTCAGATTATTGGAGGTTAGACATGAGATGGTCAAGAGTATGCCTGGAGAGGGAATAATGAGATATATTGTATATTGTGTTAAGAACTCTGTGCTGCTGATTTCTACTGGTCTGTTCAAAGAAATAACTAATGCTTAATGTTTTTTCTCCTTAATTTTTTCAACCAATTTTGCATGCATATATCTGATAATCTGGACAACCAGTTTGAAAACAACAATATACAATATACCAACCACTATTGTATTCCTATCATTTTGTTCAGTGAAATTCTGTGTCATTGCTAATGCATTTTTTATCTTTTATTCCCTTTTTTAAAAAGTTAAGAATTAAAAAAACGAACAACTCTGTTCTCAAGGCAGTGGCAGGGAGTTAGGGGATTTTAGGAGAATGAGTAAGACCCCTTGATAACAGCATGACCAGACTTGGGGCGTCACCCTTAATTGTGACATGCACTACAATTTTTTGACCCAAATTAGATAACACTTACTTTATTTATTTATTTATTTTTTTTTTTTTTTTTGTCTTTTTGAGACAGGGTCTCACTATGCAGTTCAGGCTGGCCTTAAGCTCACTTTGTAGCTCAGGCTGGTCTTGAACTCACAACAATCCTCCTGCCTCAGCCTCCCGAGTGCTGGGATTACAGGCATGCGCCACCACGCCCGGCAATACTTACTTTATAATGATTGATTGGGTATATTAATATCTTAATCCATTCTAACATATATTTATTATTCAAAATGAAACAAAACTAATCTCTATATCTGTGCTAAAAGGATACAGAAAATAATTGTTTAATGCTGTATTCTTAGTATAGGAAACAATGAAGTACAACATATATTACATCTAACTCTTCAGTGCTTAACAATTATTTAATAAATATTAATTGTTATTCAATCAGCACTCTCTTCTTGAACATCTATATTCCATATACTGTATTTTGATATATAAAATATTGGCTAAGGCATGGTCCTTCCCCTGAAAGACTTTGTTAGTAAAATTTAGGAAAAATAAATTTAAGAGAGTTATTGAAGAAGTTGGTAATGACAATAATTCAGAAGTCTGGAAAAAAAGGTGGAAGTCAGACCAAAACTGTTGTGGCTTGTCAAATGAGTGAGCTAGTCAAGGGGAAGCTAAGCCACATGGGATTTAACAAAACTTTAAGTAAGTTTTAAAATGGTTTTAAGTCCAATGATGTGGGATTTTTAAAATATTTACTTATTTAGTTACTTATTTCATGGAACAGGAGAGGGAATCCAAAGCCTCGTGCATTCAAGGCAAACACTCAAGGACCAAGCTATACCCCCAATCCCAAGAATTCATTTTAAATACTATATTAGGGCCAGTGAGATAGCTCAGCAGACTGAGCACCCACCATGGCAAGAGCAGGCACCAGGTTTCGACGCCTGGTCCCATGTGCCCTCAAGGGTACACTAAGATGACAATTGACACTGGGTGCGGTGGTGCACACCTATGACCCCAGTGCTGGGGAGGCTGAAAAATAGGAGGATCACTATGAGCCCAAGCTTTTTAGTGAAACTCTGTACCAAATACATAAAAAATGAATGATAAATAAATAATAAATAATAAATCAATATCATATTGATTTTTTTACTTTGCATCCATATTTATAGCACAAATTGAAATCTTATTAATAAATATGGCAAAGAGAGACTTTAATAATTCTGTGAGTGATATTAAAGTGATGTTTAGAAAAGATGAAGACAATTTTGATGCTTCGAAGTAAGATCTTGCTTTAGAGTAAAGACGAAAGAAAACTGGAAAGGTAGAATTATACTTGAAATTTGATCTCTTATGTATTTAACTATTTGAAATATGGGCCATTCTTTGTATCCAAAGGAAAAAGATACATTGTTCTTTGTTGTTGTTGATATTATTGTTTAGTTTTATGTTTTGTTTTTTGAGACAGGGGCTTGTTATGTGGTACAGGTTGGCCTTGAACTCACAGTGATCCTTTTGCCTCAGGCTACTGAGTGCTGGGATCACAAGTGCACACCATCACACCCATTGGAATATACTGACAGTTAAGCTCTGCTCATATCCTACGACTGTAGTTGATGAGGTGGGGCTAGGAACTGAGATGCCTACTGAGCAGCCAAGGACAGTTATCAGAAGAGCATGATGAGGCAAACTGAAATAGATGCCTCTTCGCCAGCTGAAGTACTCGGCAAATCATTGCTTTTCCTCGGCATGTATCCCTATCTACCCAGAGGACTGCACTGGATGACATCTAGGAGGGGCTTTGGTTCTCAAGGAGAAGTGGATACATTGCCTCCATATTCATCAAGAGACCACACAATTCCCAAGCAAATGATCTAAAAGTGAGACAGATACTATGTGAAAATTGGTAATAACATTTAAAGGTCAGTCTTCAAGAAGACCAAGTATGTGCAGCTAGTTTTAATAACTAGCTTATTTATGTTGAAGAACTGAAATAGTAATATATATATATATGAGATGTAGCTCAACATTCATGCTAAATAAATGTAGTATAGTATGGGGAGTTAGCAAAAGAAGAAGAAGATCAATTTTTGATTGCATGATCAGAAAAAATGAAATAGGAACAATAAACAAAAGAAACAAATCATGCAAATATTTGGGCAGAGGATTTCTAGATGATGGTAAGAACAGCAAATATAAAGGCCTTGAGGTAGAAACATAGTTGATATATTCTAGAAACAATAAAATGCTCAATAAGGCTGGGTAAAAGACGGGGGAGTAGGAAATCCGTGGCATCAGAAATGGAGCCAGCAGCCAATTCTTTAGTTTTTTGAGTCCTAAACATTTAAAAGGCTTCATGTCATTTGGAAGACTTTAGGACCTTACTATGTTAGTGCTAGGATTGTGAGTGGAGAAACAAAAGGTTCTGATTTAAAGTTCTGAAGTTTCTTTTTGTCTGCAGTAGGTAGGTTTGATTGCAAGAAGGCAAAAGTACCCCAAAAACGTTGCTATTCAATATGTTACAGTGTATCTGTTTATCTTTTATGAGTGTCTATATAATTATGGAAAGATTTAGGAGTAAAAGGAGTGCTACTACTAATAATACAGTGGGTTAATATCAATGAACAGGAAATTACCCAAGTAAACTAGGACACAAGATTAACCTAACTAAAGAGCTGTTTTCAAGAATAAATGAGTAGTGAGTAGGTGTTCAAAGAAAGCCAGCTTATATTAATAATTTTAATCTTTTCCACCAAAATGGTAGATTTAAAAAGTACTAATGGGTCAGTTGGAAAGTAATTTTATGAAAGAATAAACTAGAAAAGACTCAGGTAAATTTATTCTCTAATGACTGAATTCTTGGCACTTTTAATAAACCAATCTACCTTGGGAATATTTTAGTAATGTTTAACTTAGAGTTTCTGAACTTCAATTGTCCAGTGATTTTGTTTTGCAAGAACTGATCAGTTTCTTAGGAACTAGGGAGATGGCTCAATGGAATAAGTGCTTCCCTGGCAAGTGCAAGGGCCTGAGTTCGATCCCTGGTCCCACCAAAAAAAAAAAAGACCTAGTGTAAAAACTAATCAATTTCTTGTGACTGTAGTCTTCCTTGAAGCTTATTATATGACAGGTCTGATCTAGCAATAAAGTATAATAGTTGATGAATTGATTCTGAGATCTCTAGAAACATTGGTCAATATTACCTCAATAGTATTAGAAACCCCAAACTACAATTTAAAAAAATATATACTTAGCAACAACTAAAAATTGCATTCAAAGTTTATGTCTTAGTTACTTTTCTTGTTGCTAAGACAAAACTACCAGACCCGAAAGTTAAAGGAAGAAAAGTTGATTGTAGCTCCCAGTTTGCAGAGGTTCGTTGCAGACTTGGCTGGCTCTCTGGTAATGTAGGATGGCAGAAGAGCATCACAGGAAAAACTGCTCATGGAAGGCAGAAGCCAACAAAAGCAGCAGACAACAAACAAAATGTGGACAATACCACCTTCTTTCTGTCCCTTACATTGTACCTCAGCTGCCCTTCCCTCAGATGGGCAGTACTCATATCCAAGGGGGGGCAGCCTACATCCTAGCATGAAACTATCAGTCAACCCAAGAGTCACACCCTTCATCTCAGCACCACACACTTTAGTTACAGCCACCTCAAAAAACTTCATCTCTAACCCCAAACTCTTCAGGAAGAGTCTAGACACAAGCCAGAACATTGTACCCCTGGGCCCCCAAAGACTCACACCCATCCCTTTTAACAATAGCCGTTTTATCTATATCTAAGAGTTGCCAAAATCCCAACAGGTTCACCATTGCTGAAAAAAGTCTATATCCAAAGTCTTTTTTGAGATTTAAAAGAAACTTTTAGCTGCAAGCACCTATAAAAAAAAAAAGAAAAGAAAGAAAGTTAAGCACTTCCAATTTTAAATGGCATGAGAGACACATTACCATGCCAAACAGAAATCATAAGGGCATGAAAAGGAATGGGACCAAAACAAGTCCAAAATATGGCAGGGCAAACATTCAGTCTTGTAGCTTCATGTTCAGCATTCAAGGCAACCTGGGGCACGTTGTGAACTCCAGAGTCGGATGGCTCAGCCCCAGTCATACGGAAGATCATTATAGCTCCTGTGGCACCTTTACAGGCCAGCACTGATCACTGCTTTCAGCCTTTTCAGATGATCCATGTTTATAACTTCTTCCCTTTCTGGGGCTGCCACTTAAAGCTTCACACTCACAGCACTATAAGGTTTCCTCTAAAGAGCACATCGCTTGACCTCCTAGGTCTTTTAAAATCAGAATGGAAGGGCTGGGGAGATGGCTCAGTGGAATAAGCACTTCCCTGGCAAGTGCAAGGGCCTGAGTTCAATCCCTGGTTCTGCCAAAGACAAAAAAGCAAAAGCAACAACAAAACCTCAAGGTATTGCTTTAGGGCCAGGGAGATGACTCAATGGAATAAGCACTTGCCTAGCAAGCACGGGGGCCTGAGTTCAATCCCCAGTTATGAAAAAAAAAAAAAAAAAAAAAAAAAAAAAAAAAAAACCCAAAAAACAGAATGGAAGCTTTCCAAGCCCTAAAACTTCTGAATTCTGCATATGCATAAAACCAGTACCAACTGGATGATGCCAGGGCCTGCTGCCATCTGGAGCAGCAGCAAGGCTTCCTCCCTTCTTATACCTAGGAGTCCAGCGCCTGGATCACTGGGCTCTTCATTCTGATTATTAACATAAATCTGCCTCAAAGCCCAATAATAGTCACCCCCTCAACATTACACAACCTTGAGATTTCTTCTGCAAGATGAGTTAGTTTACCACGCTAATCTCAATCTCAGGCACTGTCTCTGGACAAGACCAAAATGCAGAGAAATTTTCTTCATTTAACACGTCATCTGGAGTCCAACAACCAATCCAATCCTTTCCAGAAAAACCTGAGCCTACTCATTAGTGGCAGCATTCCTACCAGCATTTTGATTTTCTGAGTTCTGGCCATAATCTCCCATCAAGTACAGTTTATGTTATTCCAAGGCTTCTTCATCCAGCATCTCCAAACTTTTGCAAGCTGTTCCCACAAGCTGTTTCCAAAGGTTCCTGAACCATGGTCAGTTACATTCTCAGTAATGCCCCATCTTCTTTTGTTAGGGTTTTGCCCCCCCAAAAAGGCCTCATGCAGTCATAGATGGAGCTTGTAAGAGGTGATTGGATCTAGTGTGTGTGATGCTGGGATTAAGGGTGCCAGGGTTGCACCCGGGGTGCCCCACATTGGGTGTGAGTATTTCTAGTTCTAAATGAGCGTAGCCTAGATGGAATACAAGGAACAGTGAAAGGCCTGCTATCGTTGCAGCCTATGGTTTGCTGCTTGCTGCATTTGTTGCCTTCTGACATCCATGAGGTATTTCTCCTCGGTGAGACCCCTCTGCCATGCTTCCCTGCCTTGAACCCAGCCAACTATGGACTGAAATATCTATTGTGAGCTAAAATAAGTAATTCCTCCTTTATCACTGGGAGTTCGATTTTTCTTTTCAGAACTGGGGATTGAATTTAGGCCCTTGCACTTCCCAGGGAAGCACTTATTCCTCTGAGCCATCTCCCCAGCCCCTGGAGTTCGATAGTTTGTCTCATCAATATGAAGAAAGTAGCCGGGCGTGGTGGCGCATGCCTGTAATCCCAGCACTCGGGAGGCTGAGGCAGGAGGATTGTTGTGAGTTCGAGACCAGCCTGAGCTACAAAGTGAGCTTAAGGCCAGCCTGAACTGCATAGTGAGACCTTGTCTCAAAG
>PVKA01044013.1:0-16457 GCA_004027165.1 Ctenomys sociabilis
AGGTGCATACATGATATTATATTTACAGGTTTTTATATAGCTGAATTATATCAAAGATTCAATAATTATTTACCTAGTGGATGACCATAGCACTAAAAGCCGACATAATATCCTGTCCCACCACCAATAGTGCAGATCTTGCCTCTCATAGAATTATGTAGAAGCACAGCATTATCTATCCCAACTGTACTGTCTATACCCACACAGGATGATTTTTTCTTTCTACAACCCTTCCTTTGTCTACACCTGTCAAAAGTGGGCACTCCGTTGACATTCAACTACCTTAGGTGCTTGAACTCGACACCACAATCCAACACAGTCCAGCATTCTGCAACCATAGGGAGTTATTCAAAGAAATTGTCCACCATATCCATTGAAGGGTTGTCCTTAATAGGATATAATGTTTCGTGAATTGTTTGTACTAATCTCTGTTTACTGAGCCCTGCAAAAGCAACTTAAGAGCTGGTTCCTGGCCTTTGGGGACTTATAGTCTAGTAAAGATCTGTCTCTGTTTCAGTGGGAGGCATTTGTAATGTGAGGGAAGAATGATATTGGAAGAGCCTGTGAGGTAGAGAGGAGGATGTGTTGATGAAAACGTGAGAAGCTGGTGATGTGGAGATTGTGATACTGGTGTTTGCCACTGTGAGTGACCAAGTATGTAAAATAGTGATAGCAAACCTTTTAGAGACCCAGTGCCAAAATATAGCCCAAAACCCACTTATCACTACAATTAAATGTGCATACTGTGGTTGTAGTTTAGAAAAAAACAAACTACCTTAACATCTTTTGTCTGAAAGTAACACAGTGCTATAGGTTCCTACCACCACTGCTGTAGGGCATGTGGTAGTATGAGGTAGGTTGAGATCTCATGGTCTAGGAAAGGATAGTATCTCAGCTAATCCACTGGGCAGGTAGTCTCCCCAGACCGCAGTAATGCAGGTACCTCCTGTTAAAATGAGATATTCATGAGGTCTTTGTAGAGGTAGGATGTCCTCAAGCTTGGAACAGTGCACAACTGTGATGGAAGAGTGATGGTCACTAGGCAGAACAGCTGTGTCTGTGAAGGCCCTGGCTGGCCTATTTGGCATAACCAATCCCTGAGAGGAATGTTTACTAATGACCCCATTCCTCCTCCTGTTGGAGTTTGCTCTACTTCACCTCTACCATTACTTTCCTTTCCTCAGTCTTCACCTTCTTTTTTTCCCTCTATTAACTGTTTCCTTTCCCTTTCCATTTTAATTTTGGATCTTGCTACATAGTTCAGACTCATAGTGATCTTCCTGTCTCAGCCTCCCCAGCCTTGGGATTACTGTGTACGCCACCATGCCTGGGGTTCCGGGGCAGACATAGCATGCAATACTGGGGATCAAACTCGGGCCTTTAGACCACCAAGCTATTTCCCCAGCCCTGACTTCCATTTCCCTTTTCCTTCAAGATGATTTCCTGACTCCAGCCTCTGGAGAGTCATGGGATCGACTACGCCTGTCCTGCTCCCAGCCCTTCACACACCATCAACCCTTTGGCCTGGCCTTCCTTCAGGTGCGTTCCTCTCTGGATGCCTTGGGTGACCCTGTGATGGGTCCTTCAGCTCCTGTAAGCTCTGGGCAGAGCCAGGTATGTATGATGGGGGTAAAGGTTTAGTGTTTGCCTTCACTTTTTAGGTTTCTGGTTAGAAAGTTAGTATTTGCTGAGAGGTACACAGACATGCATACACTCATATAAGCACTAGCAAGCTTGGTGTCCTTACAGGTAGAAATGAGATCTTCTTTGCAAATGAACAGTCCTGGACAATAGTTACACAAAGCTGTGGAACCATCAGTGCTTTTACCTCATACTCCTACTTTATTTCTGAATTCTTGGGTTCACACTACAGCCCAGGCTGGTCTCAAACTCATAACAATCATCTTGTCTCAGCCTCCAAGTGCTGGCATTATAGGCGTGCACCATTATACCCAGCCTTGATTGGTGGGTTTCTTGTTTTTTGGTACTGGGGATCAAACTCAGCACACACCTTGCGCTTGCCAGGCATGTGCTTCTGCCTCTGAGCTATCTCTCCAGTCCCAGTTGGTAGGTTTCTGACCTTGTGGTTATATCAGTTTCCTTACACTTTTCTCAACTAGTTTTCTGCATATTTTTTTCTTACTCCTTTTCTGCTACTTTTTTCTGACTGATATCTCCATTTATCTTTCCAAGTCACTTCCTTCCACCATAATTCTCTCACACACAAATATGAACATAAAATCAACCACACAAAGCTGGTGTTATGGAATCATAAAGATTAAAAAAAATATTTAGAGATACTAGCCACTTCCCAGCTTTGTATGGGGAAATTTCTATGTATTCAAAGTCACAGGAGGGCCAGCGGACTAAAGCATCTGCTTAGGCAGAGCGCAGCAGCCAGGGTTCAATTCCGGGCTTGCTGTGCCGGCCCTGCCCCCAGGGCACACTGAGATTGTGATTGAAACTGGGTGGATTGAGGTGGCAGCACGCCTGTAATCCTAGTGCTTGGGAGGCTGAAAACGAGAATCACTACGAATCCAACATACATAATGAGACTCTATACACCCTGTACTAAATACATTAAAAAATTTAAATAAATAAAGTTATGGGGCTGGCAACATAGCTCATCAGACTAAAGCACCTGCTTAGGCAAATGCAGGGACCACAGTTTAATCTGCAGCACCACATGCCACACCAGCCCTGCCCCTAGGGCAGGCTGAGCCAGCCGCAAAAATTAAAAAATAAATAAGAAGTTACACAGTGAGTCGGAGCCAAGCAGGGACTAGAAATTAGGTCTCCTGTCCTTACATCGTGCTGCATGCTACACATACAATAAATGTCAAACATTTGACAACCGAAAGTGTCACAACTTATAGAAGTAAACTTCATGAGAGTCACCCGTATTGAAGTTACTGGGGAAAAGAAGAAATGGCATTAGAAAGAGAATAGAACTAGGTCAGGGAGGTTGTGGGTAGATGCTTTTGTAGTGCAGCCTTAGGAGAGACCCAGACAAAGTAAACTTTGGCTATGGTTTTCTCTTCTATTGTTGAGAAGACTAAAAACCATACAGGGACCTGTGGGGGCAGGCGAGTGTGCTCTACTAGATTCTGATGTCACAGTGGTAGGAGCCAACATGAATGGAGCCAGATCTAAAGATCCTGACTTTTCAACAAAAAGGAATCTATGAGATTACTGACCTACCTTGCTCTGTAATGCATTCTAGGCACCTAGAATACTGCCTGCAACAAAGCCAGCTTTTAGTACAAATGTTCATTACAGAAATAACTTCAGGGTGAGTTACAGAGTCATGTAAAATTTTCCCATCCAAATGGGGGCAGTGTGAGGTTATAAGACAAATAAGGCCCTCTCAGCCTTTCCCATTTTGGCCATCTAAATGACTTTACCTTCTGGGACATGACAAGTTGGGAAGGAAGAGTCAGAAACTCAAGCCATGTCAGCAAGACACAGTTAGCAACAGTCATAAAACCTGCACTTGGAGCTGGCAAGATAGCTCAGCAGTCTAAAGAGCCCACTTAGGCAAGCGTGCAGAGACCATGGTTGGATCCCCAGCACCATGTGCCACACCAGCCCTGCCCCCAGGGCAGACTGAGCCCTGCACTCAGGGTTTTATTTAGCCATGAAATAAAAGCACCAGAGAGATAAATAAAAGCACTGCTACATGAAACCATAGCACCAGAGTCTTGAAACATTTCAGTAAGAGACAAGAGGTCACAGAAACCATTGATGATGACGCTTGATTTATAAGTTAAGATTTTCTGAAATGTTACAGGCTTTTTTTCCTGATGTGTCATTCTTATTGGTGTATTACAGTGACAAGAAAACATAATGACTCTTAACCCCATGAAACAGGGTTACTATTTTATGATTAATGATTTTCTAGTAAGGAAACAACAACAGAAAAATTTAATAAGGTGTCCCAGATCACATAGCTAAGTAAATCTTGAAGTAGAATTGAACCCACGCCACTTGGCTCCTGCTTGGCATCAGAAACTCAGTTTCTCTCTCTTTCTTCTTTCTTCCTTCCGTTCTTTCTTTCTTTCTTTCTTTCTTTCTTTCTTTCTTTCTTTCTTTCTTTCTTTCTTTCTTTCTTTCTCTCTCTCTTTCCTTCCTTCCTTCCTTCCTTCCTTCCTTCCTTCCTTCCTTCCTTCCTTCCTACCTTCCTTCCTTCCTTCCTTCCCTCCCTTCTGAAACTCACTTTGTAGCCCAAGCTGGCCTCAAACTTGCAGCAGTCCTCCTGGCTCAGCCTCTAGAGTGCTGGGATTACAGACATGCACCACTACACGCAGCTAGAAGCTTAGTTTGTAATGATTAATATCTAGCATTAAGGTTAAGTAACTATGTCTACACCTCTATCTTGTTACAATTTATAGTTGTGCTCATTCTAAGATTCATGCTTCTAGGCTGGGGCTATACCTCAGTAGTTGAGTAATGCTAGGTCCAATAAGGTATTATAATGACAATTAGAAAATATTTAACAGTGAGTAAAAAAAAAAATACTGCTTGCTAAGTTTTCAGAATGAGGCCAAAGTCATATTTGGCAAAACAGATATTTACCTTTAAAAGAGTCTATAATATCCAGGTGTGGTGGCACACACCTCTACTACCAGCACTGGGAGACTGAGACAGGGGGATCACAAGTTCAAGCTAGGCATGGGCAACTTAATGTCTCAGTGACACCCTCTCTGAAAAAGTAAAATAAGGGCTGAGGATGCAGCTCATTGTGAAGGTTCAAGTTCCAGTACCACAGATGTCAAAAAAATCTGGAAGAGAGTCAGGACTAAACACTAAAGAAAAAAAATCCCGAAGTAAACTTGGAAAATGAAAAGGAATTATAGACAAACTAAAATTAAGAGATGGTAGTGTGCCACATAAAACCTATGTAGAGATGATCATGTGGGGTCCGTGTATACATACATTCATACACACCTACACTTCTCTTTGTAGAAGCAATGGCTAAAATTGATGTTTTTAATTGCACACTAATACACTTGTTTCCAAAATAAATACTCTGGAAATTGAACGCTATTATTAAATAATATTTAGAGTAAAATAATAATAAAATGCCCCAATATCATTCAAAGTAGAGCTATTTGTATATGTATAAAAATATCTATTATTTGTTTCTCACAAAGATGTATAAGCAAAGATAAATACATTGGGGAGATGGCTCTGGAATAACCACTTCCCTGGCAAGTGCAAGGGCCTGAGTTCAATCCCTGGTTCCGCAAAAAAAAAAAAAGATAAATGCAATGACTTTTGTACCTCAGTGCACCAGTTTTATACATGTGCAAATTCAAAACATATAACAGATTTTTCAAAGTTTACATATGACATCAGTCTTCATAGCCCTGTTTCTCTCAAGTAGTATACATTGTGTTCTCCCTGGAGACTTGCAGGGTCATACCTTTGGGCATCTTTCCTTAGCATTGGGAAACTGAGCATACAAAATCACAGAATCTCAGCTCTTAGAACTCAAGAGTCTGATATACCAACAGATACCACATTCATAGGTTAACTAAGCTGAGCTCCTAGGTAGCAGTGTCCCCTGCTGGTGAATCCTATTTCATATTTCTCTGTTTTCTTCTCAGGTCTCCTCTGATGTTCAGGAGTCTGATCCTAGCCCCTGGCTGACTAATCCTTCCATCCGGAGGACATTCTTCCCAGATCCTCCAGTGTATGTAGCTGCAAAGAGTAGAGACCTTGGATCTTTCTCCTTGAAGAGAAAAGCTACCATGTTGCTCACTGGCACAAAAGCCTCACCTGGATTCCCCAATTAACCATATACTCAGGGCTGGTGATGGAAAACCTATGGCATTTATATTATTGTTTGTTTGTTTGTTTGTTTGTTTTAAGACAAAAGATATTAATATAGAGCTTTTTTTTCTAAATTAAAACCTCAGTATTAGCAAGACATGGTGGTATACACCTGTAATCTCAGCACTGAGGAGGCTGAGGCAGGTAGATTGACACAAATTTGAGGCCAGCCTGGGCTACATACTGAGTTTAAGGCCAGCCTGAACTACATAGCAAGACCTTGTCTCAAAAGAAGAACAAAGAGGGCCAGGAAGATAACTCAGTGGAATAAGTGCTTGACTGGCAAGTTAAAGGTCCTGAGTTCAATCCCTGATACCAAAAAAAAACAATAACAGAAAAACGAATTAAACTTCAGTATTCAGATTTAATTGCAATGTTGGCACCTTAGTGGGTTTTGGGCTACACTTTGGCATGCAGTTTCTAAAAGCCTTGCTATCACTGCTCTGGGTCTCTAGCCCTATCCATATGTGAAACTGACTTTCTCAGGCCATTATCACTGATGGCGAGCATTTGTGTTCCCAGTGACATCCATTGCTGTGTTTCTCTGCAGGAACACTAAGGAGATGTCAGAGCTCAAGGACTTCCTGAAGCAGCTTCAGCCAGGGGCCCTGGGGCGTTCAGCCCGCATGGTGCTTTCTGCTGCCCGCAGAGCACCTTTAGCCAGTTTGGCAAGCCCAAAGAACAACCACACAGACCAAGGTCCCAGTGAGCCAGAGAGTACAGGTAAGGCCCCATTTTAGGGCAAGATAGGCTGGGCATAGGAGGTATGAAAGCACTCTGAGAAATATATTAATTGTTATATCAAGCATTTCATGAATTCTTTTTTTTTTTTGGTACCAGGAATACAACTCAGGACCTTGCATTTACCAAGCAGGCACTGTGCTGCCAAACTCTGTCCCCAGTCCCATAAATTCTAAATAACTAGCAAAACAGTGGTTGTTGGCATTGTTATCAGGCATTTGACAGATGTTTCTTGAACATCTCTTAATGTTCCAGGGTTGGTGTGGTGCCAGGGGTGCCACAGTATGTGAGTAGCAATGTTCCCATCTTACACATGTTCATGTCACCTAACTTAAAACTGCAACTATCATAAGTACCTGATAAAGTCAGAAAGAATTAAGTAGGCGAAGGAGTTAGAAAAATATTAAGAGAAGTGATGTCTAGGCAAAGGCCTTTGTTAATGAGCCAGATTTATTTTATTTTATTTATTTATTGGTGTTTGTTGTTGTTGTTTTGTTTTGTTTTGTTTGCGGTACCGGGGATTGAACTCAGGACCCTGTGCTTGCCAGGCAAGCGCTTTAGGCAAGTGCTTATTCTACTGAGCTATCTCCCCAGCCCCAATGAGCCAAATTTAATTAGCATTTCCAACACAGAGCCCAGAGAAGAGGAGCAAAGCTCAGAGAACAATGAGGGCAGGAAGAAGAGACAGAAAGTGCAGGACCAAAGGTGAGTAAGTTAACATGAAAGACCCAAGTTACCTCCCCAAACCTCATGACTGTCCTTCCTCCCCTCCTCTTGTTTCAGGTAAGGCAGGACTACTATGGATCTGGGCCACTATCTCTTAGTAAAACTCAGTAGAGAAGAAAATGCCCTTGTCCACATGGTACCACAACCTGCCTGAACCACAGTCCGAAGATGATTCCTTCATGGGCTTCATTGAAATGCAAATCTTAGGCAGGTGTGGTGGTACATGACTATAATCTCAACACTGGAAGGCTAAGGCAAAAGGATCACAAGTTCAGCCCCAGCCTCAGCTACTTAATGCCTTAGTGAGACCTTATCTCAAACTAAATGAAACAATATCTGGGAATGTAGTGCAGTGCAAAGCCAAAAAAATCATCATATCCCACTAATTTAAATAGTTTATAATTTATAACTATAATTTAAGGATACGACTAAATAGTTTTAAAAAGATTGACAATGACAAGTATTTGCAAAGATGTAGAGAAATCGTAACTCTCCGGATAGCTCAGTGGATTAAAGTGCCTGCTTAGGCAGACTGGTTCAGTCCCTGGTGTGCTGTGCTGAGCCCATCACTAGGACACACTAATTGTCAAATTCAAGACTGAATTTGAAACTGCGCATGGTGGTGCACACCTGTAATCCCAATGCTTGGGAGCTAAAACCAGGCAGATCACTATGAATCCTATCTGTGTAGTGAGGCCCTGTATTAAATACATTTTTAAAAAGCCTATACAGCATTACCATATGACCCAGCAATTCTAGACCTAATTAGATCCGTAAGTTGTTTTGTTTTGTTTATAGTGCTGAGAATTGAACCCAGAACCCTGGGTATTCTAGGCAAGTTCTCTACCACCGAGATGCATTCTCAGACCCTCACATACTGCATGATTCCATTTATACAGAACATCAAAATTAGATGATAAATACATAGAGACAGAAATAGATTAGCAGTTGCCCAGGACTATATAGAGGAGTGCAGAGTGACTGCTAAAACATTTTGGAGTTTTTGTTTGTTTGTTTGTAGAACTGGTGATTGAACTCAGGCCCTTACGCTTGCCAGGCAAGCACTGAGCTATCTCCCTGGCCCCTGGAGTTTCTTTTGAGAGTGATAAAAATATTCTAGAATTGATTATAGTCACTCAACCTGACACATATCCCAAATTCACTCTATTTTTTTTTTTTTTTTTTTTTTTTTTTTTTTTTTTTTTTTTTTTTTTTTTTTGTCTTTTTGAGACAGGGTCTCACTATGCAGTTCAGGCTGGCCTTAAGCTCACTTTGTAGCTCAGGCTGGTCTCGAACTCACAACAATCCTGCTGCCTCAGCCTCGCGAGTGCTGGGATTACAGGCCTGTGCCACCACGCCCGGCTCCAAATTCACTCTATAGATGATGAATTTTATAGTATTTGCACAATAACTCAATTTAAAAAATCATTAACAATCTGAAGGCAGGTAGGCAAGCCTGTTATTCCAGCTACTCAGGCTGCAACAGGAGGACCACAAATTTGAGGCTAGCCTAAGCTACTTAGCAAGACCCTATCTTAAAACAAAGTTGAGGGAGCAGAGGAGATAGCTTGGTGGTCTAAGCACCCTGCCTGATAAGCACAAGGACCCGGGTTCAATCCCTAATACCACATGTTGTGCCAGCCCCAAGACTGAGCATGATTGAGGCACACCTGTAATCTCTGTGCTGGGGAGGCTGAGACAGGAGGATCACTACAAGTCTAAGCTGTGTAGAAAGACCTATACCAAATAAATAAATTAATTAAAAAGTTTAAAAGGGGGCTAGGATGTACCCCATGGTTGAGCATAAGGCTCTGGGCTTAACCCCCAGTACTAACCCAAAAAAATCTGAAAATAGTAATAGAACCTCTGTTTTTACATATTCAAAGGTTAAATGACTTTAGAGTCTGGTATATCAAGTGGGAAAGCCAGGATTCCTACCCATGGTTACTATTTCCATATTAACATGTTACGTCCTTTTTATCGTGACTCCTTCAGCCCATATGACTTCTTAATACAAGGTCTAAGGGTCTCACTACACAGATCAGACTCAGTGATTCACCCGTTTTCAGCCTCCCAAGCACTAGGATTACAGGCGCACACCACCACGCCCAGTCTCAATTGTAGTCTCAGTGTGTTCCAGGGGCGGGCTGGTACAGCACACCAGGGATGGAACCCCGGCTGCTGCACTCTGCCTAAGCAGGCACTTTAGTCCACTGAGCTATTTGATCGGCCCCAGTCTAGCTTTATTTTTTGTTCTTGGGAGATTTTTTTTAGCAGTACCAGAGATTAAACCTTCATACCACGATACATTCTCAGCTCTTCAGTGCACACATACACAGACATGTGTGTGCTCTGTGTGTGTGTGCGTGTGTGTGTGTATTTTGTTTGAGCCGGAGTGTCACTTAAGTTGCCCAGTCTGGGTTCAAATTTAGGATCCTCCAGCCTCAGCCTCCTAGAATGCTGGGATTACAAGCATGTGCCAGCACACCCAGAAATAGCTGGTTGTGGTTTTGGGGGGCAGTTGCTTTTTGAGATCAGGTTGTGCTATGTAGTTCCAGTTGGCCTTGAATGCGCTATGCATCTTAGACTGGCCTTGAACTCACAGTGGTCCTCCGGCCTCAGCCTCCCAAGTGCTGGGATTATAAGTGTGTGCCACTGTACCTGGCCTGCTGGTTGTTAACTATTGCTTTTCACAGATCCCTGGCCAACTCAAACTCTCAATCAAAAAGGAGAACACCAAGAGCAAGGCAAAGAGCACACCAACCCCAGTCCCAAAACAGTGGTGTCCATGATAGAGGACAGTGCCCCATCTGTGCAGGTGAGCTAGGAGGTTGCATGGTTACTAGACTCTGCTAGAGGGAAGAATAGGAGATCTGGAGGCTGCTGTCAAGAAACATTTGGATGTGGACTCCCAGCCTCTGGCATCTGTATCTGTACTGTTAGTCAAATGTAATTCCAGGGGAGTCTTGTCTGGAGCTCCTGCTCGCATTGAATTGGGGAAGCTGAGAAAGAAATGTGGCCCTGCCCTCAGGAGAACATGGAACTAGACAATATGAAACACTGTCAGGGAGATAATGATAAGGGGCTTTGGGAGGCTTTTGTTTTGTTTTTACTGAGGCTTCTCTGATCCTCCCAGATGATCTCTCCCACTTAGCACCTTCTGCTTTGCATCTCTGTTCTTTGTGTTTCTAGCTGTTTACCACTAGACTCCATGGTCCATAAGGACACTCCACATCCCTCAGCTCCCAGCATCTGTCAGGCACAGCAGATACTGGATAAATATTTGACACACATGAAAGTGTCCCTTGCGTGTAAAATATGCAGCCATGGTAAATTTCCTGGAGAATAGCTGCATTTGGCAGTGGATGCATCCTTCAGCCTTCTTGGGGTGGTATCTATCTGAAGACCCAATTTTGTTTACTTCCTTCTCCCCACCCCAGGCTCCTTCAACACTGAAATTCTTCTTCTGCACGCTGCCACTTGTGGAGAGACCTCCCCACCCCCCACAGCTCCTCCCTCCTCACCGTCTTCGTCCCCATCTGTACTGTGGGTGTCCTCCCCCAAGAGCTCGCCACCTGTGTCCTGGGTCCAGTGCCCCATCTGCCAATTGCACTTTGCAGCAAGCGAAGTAGAAGAACATGCCAGTACATGCGGGGAAGCTCTTCGGGACTGAGCCAGGCAGACCTGAGGCTTTAGGCCCCACACTCTTAACAAAGACTGGAGAGGAGCTCAGTGGCTAAGAAGGGACAATAGTGCCCAGCCTCCGGCTCTGCCTCCCTCAACAACACCTGTGGGACTCTGCCTGAAAGGAGCTCTGGTCCCAGCTTGCTCTCCTTTTCTAGTTGTCAAGGCTCTGTCTCCATAGCACCCAATTCTCACAAGGACAGCTCTGTCTTTTTTACCTTTGGAACTTCTGGATAGAATTGGTGATCTCTCTAGGGCCTGGGAACACTAGCCAGAATGTCTTTCTCTCAGTGAATGTTATACATCCTCGTGCCCATTTTCCTAAAAGGAAAACTGAGGCCCAAACAAAAACTATTGCCAGAAAGATAAGATCCTGTGGCGATCTGGGAAGACCAGAGTGAGTGTTGAGCATGAGACTGTCACCAGAATCCCATGACCTTAACTTACCATATTTTTTCTTCTATTCTAGTTATAATTAGGTAATGGCTCTGCTGCATGACTTTAGCAAGTAGTTTATCTTGGTCTCAGAGTTAAACTTGGTATCCGAGAGAGGCGAGCATAGTAACATGCATCCAGAGATCCAGCTACCTGGGAGGCTGAGAAAGATCACTCAAGCCTAGGAATTTAAGGCCAGCCTGAGCAACAGAAAGAGCCTATGCTTTAAAAAGAAAAGTAGGATGTTGTATGTGTGCTTGTGGCCCCAGCTTTCAGGAGGCTAAAGCAGAAAGATTGTGAGTTTGAGACCAGCCTGAACTGCACAGCAAGTTCAAGGCTAGCCTGGACTACATAGCAAACTATCTCAAACAACGAAAATAATTTAAGAGAAACTGTCCTAGTCTGAGTATGATGGTGCACACCTATAGTCCCAGCATTTGGTAGGCTGAAGCAAGATGATCGCTGTAAGTACAAGACCAGTATGAATTATACAGTGAGTATATTCAAGGCCCACCTGAATTACTGAGTGAGACCCTGTCTCAAAATAAAAGGAGAGAGAGAAAATAAAATATCTTTCATCCACTTCCTCAGAGCTTTATTTTTTTTTTTTTAATTTTATTTTATTGATCCTCAGAGCTTTTGTAGGTACCAAATAGGTTGACAAGGAATGGCTCTAGGTGTGACTCTAGGACACTGGGCAAATCCCATTCCCCATTTGTACAGTGTATTCAGACCAGAGGGTCCAAGGTTCCCTCAAGCCATGACATTCCAGATTCTTTTACCTTCTTTGAACAACAATGTATTCTCCCCTTTCCCAGAAGATTTCACTGTGTGACACTAACACAGTTCCTCTGGTCCCCAGGGTACCAGGGAGAGGGAGAGCAGCTGGTCCCAGCAAAGGGAGGGCCCAGGGTGGGGTTTTGAGTGGATAGGAAATAGAATTCTCAGTTTGGTCAGGGAGGCAGACAGAGCAGGTGTTCAGGCCTTCAGTCCCTGCCTGCATAGGTAGATTCCACCATGGATCCCCTCACGGTAAGAGACCCTCTGCTCCCCTACTTACATTCCCCTACCTTCACCTATCCTAATGCCTTTCTACCTATGAATGAACAAAATAATCAGTTGGCCCAGAGTGGGGGCAGGGAGATCCTGGCTGCTTGTATGTAGTATGTATCACCATGTCAGTGGAAGAGCCCCTTGGAGGCCTAAGCGAGTGTCAGAACAAAAGAGCAGCAAAGATGGGAGTGGGCCTCTACAAGAAAGGGACAGTGGTACTAAGGGAAGAAATGCCCTGCAGAGCAGGCATAGTCAGAACAATGATGGCTTGTGGGTGGGGGACACATTGGCACCAACTGGTGGCCCTGTTGAGAGTGGGGAGCAGGGAAAGCCCATTCCAGAGACCCTCTTATGTGGACTTGTCTGGACCTGCCTTAAGGAGTACTGCTTCAGAGAGAAGAGCAGCGAGAAGGTGAAGTCAACAAGGTGGGAGCTGGGGCCTGGCTGGGCCCCATGTGGCTGCTTGCACAGCCCTTGTTTGCACACCCACATGAGCCCCTCAGTGGGGGTGAGTTCCTGTGCATGTAGCAGTTGAGCTAAGGAAGAGCCCTCTTCTCACTGTGACAGAGCAGCTTGGCACTTCCTGACATAAGAATCTGTACATGGGCTGGGGAGATGGCTCAGTGGAATAAGCACTTCCCTGACAAGCACAAGGGTCTGAGTTCAATCCCTGGTTCTGCAAAGAAAAAAAAAAAAAAAGAATCTGTACAATAAAATGGTGAAAAGATGTTTTGTTGCCAGTGTGTGTTGGAGATAAGGAAGTCTAATGGCTGAGCACAAAGGGCTAACAGCATAAGAGGGTTAAATAAATAGGTAAAACTCAGGGTCCTGTCTTCTGCATCCAGCCACAGCCTAACTGGACCGAGATTGTGAACAAAAAGCTCAAGTTCCCACCTCCACTCCTGGGTGCCATCCAGGAGGGGCGTCTGGGTCTCGTGCAGCAGCTGCTGGAGGCAGGGGTGGATGCTGCTGGCAGCGGGCCAGGTGGACCCTTACGGAATGTGGAAGAGGCCGAGGACCGCTCCTGGAGAGAAGCACTCAACTTGGCCATCCGCTTGGGCCATGAAGCCATTGCTGATGTGCTGTTGGCCAACATCAAGTTTGACTTCCGACAGATCCACGAAGCCCTGCTTGTGGCAGTGGACACAAACCAGCCAGCAGTAGTACGTCGCCTGCTAGCCCGGCTGGACCGGGAGAAGGGCCGCAAGGTGGACACTAGGTCTTTCTCTCTGGCTTTCTTTGACTCATCAATTGATGGCTCCCGCTTTGCACCTGGTGTCACTCCACTCACCCTGGCCTGCCAGAAGGACCTGTATGAGATTGCACAGCTGCTCATGGACCAGGGCCACACCATTGCCCGGCCCCACCCAATCTCCTGTGCTTGCCTCGAGTGCAGCAATGCCCGCCGCTATGACCTGCTGAAGTTCTCCCTGTCCCGAATCAATACCTACCGTGGCATCGCCAGCAGGGCCCACCTCTCTCTGGCCAGTGAGGATGCCATGCTGGCTGCCTTCCAGCTCAGCCGTGAGCTTAGACGCCTGGCCCGCAAGGAGCCTGAGTTTAAGGTTAGTTTTTCACCATTCCCCTGGGGGCCCAGTATGTGTTCTTCCACAGGAGCAGGGCTAGGCCTGTGGAGGATATTCTGGGAAGTGAGGCAACATGAAGAAGATGAGGCCTACTGTTTGCTAGAAATCTCTTTACAGAGTCATAGTTCCACCCTGAGAGAGATTTCATTCTAACAGCAAAAATCAACCACTTTAGGGACACCTAGACTTAAGGGATAGGCACAACCACCTGCTAGGGCTGCCCTGCCTCTGTCTGAGGGAGAAGAAAGACCATAGTGGTAGCAAGTAGCTGAGACGACAGATGTGCGATTCAGTCTCTTCAGGGTACCTGCTGTATATCCCTCTGTAGCACTGGCTGGGGTCTTCAAGCTTCCATCAGGAGACGTTCCCAGGACTTAGCTCAGTGCATTTAGAGACAGTGCTCAGAGTGCTTCCAAACCTGGGAATGCAGAAAAGCTGCAGCTGTTATGCTCAAGAAAGGCTCCCTGGAAGAGTTGATGTTAAACTTGGGTGCAAGCCGGGCGTGGTGGTGCATGCCTGTAATCACAGGACTCTGGGAGGCTGAGGCAGGAGGATTGTTGTGAGTTCAAGACCAGCCTGAGCTACAAAGTGAGCTTAAGGCCAGCCTGAACTGCATAATGAGACCCTGTCTCAAAAAGACAAAAAAATAAATAAACTTGGGTGCAGAGGCAGGAGGTTTGGTACAAGTGACAAGGACAGTATTTGCATTAGGGCCTTGCCCCAGAAAAGGTTATGAAGGAACTAGAGCAGAGGTGGTGGTGAGTATAAAGGACATGCTGGACAGCATGTAGAATGCAGGGAAACTGAGGCCTGGACGGGGGGGAGTATCTGACCCAGTGTGACAGTATCTGAGGGACAGTTTCAGGAAGGAGCCTGACCTGAAAGCCTCTCTGGGGAAAGGGACCCAAGAAAAACCAAGGGTAGTATAAGTAACCTACCATATTCATTTCTACATTTTTGGGGGGCAGGGGGAAGCATCTACAGGGTGCTCAGGGTCTCAGTACTAGATCAGATTCATAATGATTCTCCTGTTTACAGCCTCCCAAGAGCTGGGATAGGGGCAGGGGAAGTAGTTCAGTAGAATAAGCACTTGCCTGGCAAGTGCAGGGGCCTGAGTTCAATCCCTGGTTCTGCAAAAAAAAAAACAAGGTCTGAGATTATAGGTGGGCACCACCATGCCCAGTTTCTATTGCTGTCTCAGAGCGCATGCCCTGGAGGCAGGGCCCCTCCCCCCCCAAATGGTAGGCCAAGGATGGAACCCCAGCCCCTGCAGCTGCTTCAGGTGCTTTAATCCGCTGAGTTATTTGGCCAGCCCTCTACATGTCCTAAAACTGCCAGCATGGTTCTAGAATGTAAAATGTAAGTAAGTGGAAGGTCTAAGGATTAGTAGTTAAAGGGGGTCAGAAAATAATTATAAAAAGAAAAGAACAGTACAAGGAACAGGCAACAGTGACAGGAAATTGAAGTGACTTAATGGTGAGATACCACTAGATAAACAAGGTGACATGAGAGTGACCTCTGTATAGCAAGAAGGATAGATGAGGTAGCAGAAAAGAAAATCTGTGCAGAAGATAATAGCCAAAGAGCTCAGAGGGATTAGGGTGAGTTAAAGGCGCTATCCAGCGCCTTTAGCACAGGGAAGCTGAGACAAGCTCTCCTTCCCTGCAGCCTGAGTACATTGCTCTGGAGTCGCTGTGCCAGGACTATGGCTTTGAGCTGCTGGGCATGTGCCGGAATCAGAGTGAAGTCACTGCTGTGCTCAACGACCTGGGCGAGGACAGCGAGACAGAGCCCGAGAATGAGGTCCTGGGCCAGGCCTTTGAGGAGGGAATCCCCAACCTGGCAAGGCTGAGGCTGGCTGTCAACTATAACCAGAAGCAGGTCAGCTGGGCCCTGTTCACACCCCTTCCTCCTTGACCCATTGCCCTCCCACCTCTAAATGTCTCCCCTCCAGCCCCACCAAATACCTCTTCCTGCCCTCAGGATCTGATTCTGAACACTTTCATCTCAGTCCTAGCAGGCAAGAAGTGAAAATCTCCCTCCTCTCTTCTTACTTCATTCTAGGCCCCTCCCCTTACCCTGTCCCTTGGAGGACCAGTGTCCACTTTCATTCACACTGGGACTGTCCACCTTCGAGCTTTGTCTCTGGCCTGCTGAGTGAATTTAGTCCAGCCTTGTTCTGTTGTTAGACTTCAGTGCCTCACTCTGTACAGCAGGAGTAGAGTACATCTCTCAGGAGAGCCAGGGATATAGCTCAGCACCATAAGTGCCTACCTGGAAAGCACAAGATCCCTAGTTTAATCCCTGGTACCACATCTAAGATAGATAGATAGATAGATAGATAGATAGATAGATAGATAGATAGATAGATAGATAGATAGATAGATAGATAGATAG
>PVKA01044014.1:0-16440 GCA_004027165.1 Ctenomys sociabilis
AGAAGAGAAGAGAAGAGAAGAGAAGAGAAGAGAAGAGAAGAGAGAAAAGCCTTTTGTCTTCTCCAAATCTTGAGATCTCTGCTGACAGTAAAGGCCCTCTTTGGGTTTGAAGTCCAGGAAGACTCTGTATATGTGTGACTTCAGGATGGGAATCAGATGAAGGAGACACAGGCACATAGCAACCAGCTTTGAGAATCCATCTGAATTGAGAGTGGGGATGTCTGAGCTAGATAACCTGTTGCTTTAACATTTTGTTTCTTCTTTAAAAGAAAGAAATAACACCTACACCACCATATAAAAGACAAAATGATGCAGTGTGTGTGACATAGCCACATTTATGTAAGACATTGCCTGCATCATGAGTCCTCAGAATGGTAACAGTTATTATAATTGAAATGACCTTGAAAGCAATTGGTAGTCACCATTAAATGAGTCACATTAATTAAAAAAACTAAAGTTGGTCAGAATAGTTTTTGAAATAAGTGAGTCTTATATACAAAGGTTGCATAGGATTTTGACAAGTAGAAGAAAAGAATATCCCTGTGGGTAGATGAGTCACCATGACTGATGTTGTGAAGGTGGAGAGGATAACAGGGTGCACTGGAAAGGAATCCAATGAGTCTGGGTGGAAGTAAATCATTAAAAGATAATAGCAGATGACATGTTTCATATTTATTACAATTGTCTTTCCAGCTCTCATCTTCCACCCCTCAGCCAAGTAAGAGAACTCTTCTTGTGTTTCATTTTTTTTTTAATCCATTACATGCTATTTAGAGAAAATGGTGACTCCCTCAAGTCAAACAGGAATTATCCAGTACAAACAACAAACAATAAATTATCATAAAAAATACTTCAGGAAACTAAACCAATTTTAAAACATGCCAAATTTTATCAAACTGAACAAATTAATCCTTCAGGAGATAAAATAAATAAAAGCAAAGGGTAGGGTCGGTGGTGTAGCTCAGTAGACTAAGCATTTTGCTTAGGTAAGCACAGGGGCCAGGGTTTGATCCCTGGCACCACATGACATGCTGGCCCCGCCCATGGGCATACTGAGCCGGTGAAGGATCCAAGCGTGGTGGTGCATGCCTCTAATCCTACCTCTAGGGAGGCAGAAATCAGGACTGTCACAATGAGCCTTAGCTGCATAGTGAGACCCTGCACACACACACACAAAGAAAGGTAAGGGTCCTTTTATTTATAGGAAATCAACTTTAGAAAGATTGGAAATTAATAGTTTAAAACATCTCAATAGACAGGAGTGAATTAGAGACCTAAACATTAAGTGAGAAAAGTCTCCTAAAATCCAGAAAAAGAGAGAGATGGAAAAAAATGACATAAAAGTGGGAATAGGAGCCATACCAAGCAAATTAGAATCCTCACTAAGACTTTGCTAGTTTTAAGAAAGAGGAAAGTTATTCTGGATTTGGACAGGGAGGAGGATGAAACTGATAGTCACTTACTGTTGTTTGACATACCAAGTATAAGGATAAAGCTCAGGAAGCCAAAGGACATCTAAGAAATAAAGAAACATCTCATATTGAGTAATACATATTGGATTTGTCCTCCACATAATCCAGTAGACAATGGGACGGACCATAAGAAATATGATCTCAAATACTTTGAGAGCACCGGAGAACAGGAAGAACAGATCTATTGTTATTAAGAGAAACAGCTGAAAGCATTTTCCAAGTTGCCACAGGACAAACGAGTCCTAAAGATTTTTCCTGGGTTTTAAGGGAACAGTGATGAAAGTTCAAAGAGGAAAATTTAGTTGGACATAGGAGAATAAGAAGTCATAAATTAGGGAGTTGTGCAGAATGAAAGGCTTACAGATCCACAGAAAAGTTGGCTGTCACTTTGCTTCAGTACAATGATGATTCCATATAACAGAAAAAAATGCACAAAATATAAATGTCTCATAAAGAATCTTCCAGCTCCTAACTATGAAATATTGTTCATATAGAATGACACAGATGGATCATCATGTAGCAACATAGAAAGACCTTCAAGATATTTTGTCACATAAAAATTACACATCAAAAAAATACCCAAGAACACACATAATTATATCTGTTATACTTTAAACTGTGTTTGTAAACATGTGTATTTAAATTTAGTGCCAAAATATGTTGGCACAAACTGTCAGGATTCATGCCAAGATGTTCCACTGATATAAATGACTCAAGGAGAGATGAAGGAGACTTTCACATTCTGCTCCATTTGCTCATTAGTAATTCCTCTCTCATGAGGTTCTAGGTGATATAAGCTCTCAGGGAACAGTAGCAAAGGAAATGCAAAATGCCTACTCATCTGCGGGGCCTAGGAACTGTACACTTCAACATATAGATCTGAAAAATGATGTTGGTCTGACTGAGTGCAAATCCAGGACTCTCTTTCTTCCCCGGTCCTACCACAGAAAAGGAAAGGAAAACAAAGAGGAAGAGGGTGAATTAGAGTCGTGAGAGAAAACAGTAAAGAAATACTAACACCAAAGAAGAAAGCCACATGGCTGACTTTCCTCAGGAGGAAAGCCATCCGACCACAATCTTAGAATCTTAGAATAGCATTCCCTCTCTTTGGGTGAGGGATAAGAACAGAAATATGGAGAATTTCCCTTAGAGAAGAGTATTTGAGAATTTGTTCTTTCCCTCAATTCCACATTTTGACACAGGGCTGGCTCTACAACCAGCAGACACTTATGCAAATGAAAATGCACTTCATGGCTCAAAATGGTCAAGAATTTCAAGATGGCAATAGCGGGGCACTTATCAAAGTCCTATGAGACTGCATGTCATGGAGTTGGCTATTCACTTTTAGAACACTTAGCTTTAGGAGCAAGACTTAGCCAACAGGACTGCAACTGGTGGAGGCAAATCTCAAAACCAAGTCTTTGACCTAGAGCTCTGTATCCATCACACATTCCTGCATCTTTGGGTCTGTGTCACTCATGATCTTGGCAGGAGCAGCATCCTTAAAACAAGTAAAAAATAAAGAAATTTTGATAAAGGAAGGGATTCAGGCAGAGTTAAGAGAAAATAAGAAGCCACTGCCATGCCCAGGACTATGGGGGAAAAAGGAAGCATAGGTACTAGGATTTAGGGCATTGGTAACTGTGTGTGATGACCAGGGAGCAAGCCCTGTCCTGAAAGTAGTAAGCCCAACCAACTGAAGTAGGGCAGGAGCCAGGACAGAATAAACATTGAGCCTCTTAGGCTTAGTTTCCCATTTGCAGAATGAGCTACAAGACAGCAAGATAGTAAACATAAAATTATTCCATTAGAGAGCAAAACAGCAAGACAAAAGAGTGATCTCAAGGGAAAAATAGGAAGCACCCATCGTGGTGTGGGCCTGGAAGCAGTGACTCGGACAGGACTGTGGAGAGGAATTGGAACAGAGTGTCAAAGGGACCTACTGACGGGCCAGTCATGAGTGCATAGCACGTCCCTTTTCTAGCTCCAGTGACTCTAATGTAGGTTGTGTCCCTGAGCTTACCAGGAAGGTTTCCTAGCAAGCACCAAATGGCACCAAGGCCAAATGCTGCATGCCAGTAATGCAAAAGTTTTCTTTTTTAGAAATTAGACCACACAATTTCCTTCCTAGAAAAAAGGAAACTAGAATATGGAAAATGTGATGAGAGTGCCAGCGCAATGTCTGCCTGAGAAAAGGTGAATTTGGGGGGCTTGGGGAGCAGGAACTCTTTAAGGAGTGTTTAAGATGCAAGAACAGCATAGATTACCAGTATTCAGGGATTTCAGAGAAGCGTAGCCAATTAAGCATTTCCAGGGGCTGGAGTTCACCATGCAGCCCAGAAGCACCATCAGTGTTCCTCTATGTCAGTAACAGTCCGTGCTGAAAACCTGAAGTAATTACTTTTGTCCTCCCAAGCCTTTGAGCGCCCACTTCAATCAAATGAAAAGGTTAAAACAGGAGCTAAATTCACTCCTTTGTCACCGGGAAGGCAGTGTGGTGCTTGATGGCAGTGTGCACGTTCGTAGACGCTGGTTCATTCACGCTTTGGGGGCCCAGGTGACAAAGGTGGTCAGTTGGAACACTCAAAAGCAGCAATTGTCCAAAGAGCTGAGGACAGGAACATTTGAAATCAATATCCGTTGAAAAATAAAGCACAGCTCATTGCATTCCTATTATAATTTTATTTTGCTCTTGCTTGAGCCAGAAAACAGTAATGACAGTTGAAAAGCATGTGTTTACCCATTCTCTCCCTCCTGGCATTTTGTTTTGTTGCCTTTATTTTATTGCCTTGTCCTCTATGGACATATGTAGGATATTTTTATAATAAAAGTCCAGGGGAAACATTTCACTGTAATTTCATCCTCTAGCTGTGTGACCTGAATTCACAGAATTTGGGCTGTCAGGGGTGAAATGAATTTTAGTATCATCTTCCAAGCCTTTGTGGCTGTCATTTTAGTTTGAATCTCCCATCTGTTGGAAAAGATGATAAGAAAGAAGAAGACTTGGGACGACAATTATGGTATCACCCCTGATAAGAATCTGTATGAATCTAGACAATTACTTAAGTTCCCTCAGTTCCTCAATGAGGTAGTTGCTGGGCCCATCTCTGTTGTGGCTGTGGAACCCAACAATGTGAATGTGTTAAGAGTACACTACAAATACACACACATAGAAAAAACAGGAATAGCCAAGAAATGTCTGTTGAGTGAATGTTATATGAATGACTGCTGACATAAAAAGACTTCCATAAAATTGAAAGTATTTACCCAGTCATCAAAGCAAGGTCATTCACCTTGACCAAATTCCTCTCATGGCCAAGTCATGCAAATCACAAAGTTGGAAGAGCCTACCAGCAAATGCAAAAACTAATGCAAGAGCTAGTGGGTGACGTCATATTTATTCACGTCATTGACTCTGTTGGGAAACTCTGAGGGGGAAACTAGAAATCACACAGTTGAAAATAAGAGGTTGGGGAGAAAAATATACTTTTAATCCTGTCAGATTTGGTTATTTCTTTTCTCATTGCTGAGAAACTACCTGACACTTAGAATTAAGGAAGGAAAGATTTATTTAGCTCATAGTTTGTTGAGGTTTCAGTCCATACTCGGCTGGCTCCAGGGCAGATTGGCACATGGCAGAAGGTAAGAATTCATGGCAGTGAAAACCAGCAAAAGCAACAGAAGTGAAAAGGGAGGAGCCAAGGCCTCCTTCCTGCTCGTATAGTGTACGCAGGCCACCTGCTCCAGGCAGGCGCAGCACTCACACCCCTAATTCCAGCATGGGACCATGAATCAACCATCAATTCTAGAAGCCCACACCACAACTACATGAGGCTCTGGGGGAACATCCTGATACAAACCATAACATCTTTTTATAAAAGCAGTTTGATATGTGATAGATCATCACCGAGGGGGAGAAAATGCCATAGAAAATATAACCCCAAAGTGAAAAAATGAAGAGTGATTATCATTTCCAAAATCCATTGCAGTCATTTTCAGTACTGTCTCTGCTAGTTCAGATAAAATTTACACACACATACATATGTACATGGGCAGTGCACCTTCCAGACTAAAAGGGTATCAGTAAATTATGTAGACTTAAATTTTACAGGGGCACAGACCAGCTAGGAAGGAGAGAGGATTAGCTGCTATCCCAGACAGCAAAGCAGACAGTCTCCCCTGAGGGTGTGGCACACAGCTAAGCTGCAGGGGTTTGCAAAGTGCATGAGGCAGGTGCAACAAGAAGAGGTAGGCAAACAGCATCCCAAGGACAGCAAGAGGCACACAGGCCATGGCGGTAGTGGAAGGTGGAGCACTGAGAAGACAGAACCAGGGAGTGGGATGTAAAAGGATGATGCCACTGGCGTGAAGTCAGTGTCTCCCGAGCACCTAAAACAGGATCCCTACCACTTTCCTGGTCTGAGAGATCAAGCTACTCTTCAGGTATCTGCGCTTGTTCTACTATTACTCCCACAGACTCATTTGCAGCTATGTACTGGCCTCACTTACATACAGCTCCTGTTATTCTCACTCTTATCTATAGTTTCTACTATCACCTACACTATGGTGGCTCACAAACCTGCTGTTGTAGCCCAGATCCATTCCTGAGCCTCAGAACCATCTAACTGCCTCCCAAACATTCCCATGTATAAATCTTGCTGGCCATGTATTCTGGACTTAATGCACTACTGTCAGTGCTGAATAGACCCTGCTTATCTTACTTTTGTTGCATTTTTGGCAATGCCATCTACCCAAGTAGATGCTCAAGTCTGACTCATTTCTACCCATTTCATCTCCCTTGTCACTCAGGCTCTCTTACCTGTTCCCTGGGATGCTTTATCCACTGATACATGCCAATATTGCACTGGGCTTCTTAAATGGTTCAACCCTGAATCAATGGAGACTGAGAGGATCCACATGATCCCGATGTAGGACAGTTACCCTTACAGGACACCCTTTCTTCTGGCATTCCTGTTATCAATTTGAGAAGAAAAATCAGGGCTGGGAAAACTCCTACTCTGAGTCCAATTTTTCACAAGAATCCAAGGATTTGGGCCAGAGAGATGGCACAGTAGAATAAGAACTTGCCTCATAAGTGCAAGGGCCTGAGTTCAATCCCCCGTTCTGCCAAAAAAAACAAAGAATCCAAGGATTTAGTATTCTTAGGTCAGCAATGCCTGGAGAGTATGTGGCTGCCCCAGGCAGTCTGGCCCATTCCAAATCTCCAAGAACATAGAACCTTAGGAGAAGCCCAAGATCCTAGATGTTTTGCTAATTCGGAGATGCTCGTATTAGAAAAGACACATATGTGTTATTTATTTGTGAAATGTCATTTTCCTTTAAGTAGTTGAGTAATCATAAAGTAGGGAATTTTATATCTTTGCTAAGATGCAAATTTACTTGATCCAAAGTGTATAATCTCACTTCATTCTGCCTGAGTTTCTCTACAGGAACAATCACTATGTGTGTAATTCAGCAGTTTCTGTCATTAAGTTTGCCATCATCTCCAAATGAAAGATTAATATCAACTACAACCATCCAGAGTACAGATCTTTTACAACTAAAAGAAAAGCAGAAATGTAAAAAAAAATGCTCATATGCATTGTGTATCTTAGAAGGCTATTCTTTTAAATGAAAAGAATAATACTGCACATAGGAGAAAGCTGTTTGGGTCCATCTCTGGGAAAAGGACCAGGGCCTGTCAAAGATTGTGACCAACTCAACAAGCTGCTTTTAGTTTTTGATGCTTCTGGCATATTAAAAATTAAATATAACCAAGCAGCCATATAAAATTGTGATGCAAAAATACTCAACATTTCCAAACATTTGAACACAAGAAATATAATACCTGTACATGGATAGTATTTGATCATTTGCCAGGCAAACTCAACATCTGATCCAAATGTTCCCTTTTTGTTCCATAACTCACTCAAAAAGCACCATTACTGTATCCTATAAAGGAGCAAGATGTTGATCCTCTTTTTACTTCCCTATTAAAGTCAACTAATGCTTTACAGAGAAGCTAAACTAATGGCATTTGTTTGAAATACAGGAATTTTTATTAATATGTGCAGAGTATCCTTTATTTGAAATGTTTAGGAACACAAGTGTTTTATATTTCAAATCTTTTCAACTTTGAAATATTTCCACATACATAATGAGATAGCTTGGAAATAGGAACCAAGTCAAAATATAAAATTCATGTATATTTTATAGCTTATAACATACCCTAAAGGTTATTTTTCACATTATTTATGGTATACCTGCATTTTGGTCTGTCATGAGACCAGCTGTGGAATCTTCCATTTGTTGCAAAAACTTTCAAGTGTTAGAGACTTTCAGGTTTGGGATCTTTCAGATTAGATTATTACAGCTCAGCCTGTAGTAACTAACAGTCATTTACTAGATTCTAGCTCTCCAGAAAGTTGAAAAACCTTTTTTAATGAACCCATATTCCTTTTGTCTTTTACATTCTTGGTGATTTTTCAATATACTTTTAGCTGTGTAATTTTATCAAAGATGTCTCTCAGTCTTAAGACAATTGTAAGAGATCAAATTTGAAATCTTCTACTCATTAATCTATCCATTCATGCATTCATTCATCATCTATCATTCATCATTCTTTCAACAAGCACCTCTGTAGTCCAGGACTTTTTAAATGTGTGGAAATTTCATAAGGATACTAGCCCAGGAAGGCTTCTCTAAAGAAGTAACAGTTGAATGGAGGACTGAATAAGGTCAGAGAAACAGCTCATAGATGAAGATGGTATGGAAGTAGATAGCTGGTGAAGTAGATGATTGAGAATAGATAGACTGATGATAATGATGAAGATAGATGATAGATAGATAGATAGATAGATAGATAGATAGATAGATAGATAGATTAGATACATAGACAGACAGACAGGATAAATGCTGACAGATAGACAGACAGACAGATTGCTCTGATTAAAGGGTGGCCTAGTCAGAGGACTCAGAGGGTTCAAAGGGTTTGATAGAGGAGCCATCATTTGGGAGTTTGGAAAAATAAGCAATAGTCTAACACGCCTGGTATGGAGTGAATTGGGAAGAAAAGGCAAAATGAGTCAGACAAGTCATCACAAGCCTTTGTAAACTCTGACAAACTTGGAATTCAAGTGTGACATGTAGCCCTCAGAGTGGCATTGAGGCAGCCTTACTCTACTAATTTCCTTGGACTTCAGAGACAAAATGCCACAAATACAAAGATCGAAGTAACCAGGGAGAAGGCTCAGTGGAATAAGTGCTTCCCTGGCAAGTGCGAAGGCCTGAGTTTGATCCCTGGTTCTGCAAAAAAAAAAAAAAAAAAAAAAAAAAAAAAAAAAAAAAAAAAAAAAAAAAAAAAAAAAAAAAAAAAAAAAAAAAAAAAAAAAAAAAAAAAAAAGGTTGAAGTGGCAGACACTACTGTCTTACAGTTCAAGAGAGAGAAATTTGAAATCAAGATATCAGGTTTGTTTTCTCATGAGGGCTGTTGGGGAAGGATTGGGTCCCAGTGCTCTCTCTGCTCACCTTTTCCCTGAGTCCTCATACAGCCTTCCTGGTTGACTGTTTCCTTCTTTACACATGATTGTTCTTTTATAGATACAGCAGTCATACTGTACAGGCCCAACCTAATGATCTGATCTTTACTTAACTAATTATATCTGTAAGGACCTATTTTCAAATAAAGTCACATTCTGAGTTTCCAGGGATTAGGACACTAACATAAAACTTAATGAGGGGTACAGTTCAACCTAAAACATTTACAATAAGCAATGAATGGAGGCATTGGAAAAGAAAGCCCTCAGGGCCCTTCCAGCCCTGCCCCTGGGTGTTCCGAGCCAGCCACCAAGTCCAGGCATGGTAGTATAAACCTGTAATCCCAGGGCTGAGGAGGCTGAAAACAAGAGGATCACTACAAGTCCGTGCTGTGTAGTGAGACCCTGCAACAAGTACAAAGAAAAAAAGTCAAAAGTCTGTCATTTTCTTATTGTATTTTCTTGACATCTTTGTCAGAAGTCAATTGGCCGTAAATGCATGATTTTATTTCTGGGTTCTCTGGCCTGCGCTATTGGCTGCCATGGCTATTTTTGCCAGTACTATACTGTTTGTGCTGTACACTATTCTGGAATTTTTTTGTGGAACCATGGATTGAACTCAGGCCTTTGTACTTGCCAGGGAAGTGCTTATTCCTCTGAGCCATCTCCCTGGCCCCTATTCTGGAATATTTTGATTTCTCCAATTTTGTTCTTTTTCCTTAAGAGTGTTCTGATTGTTCAGAGCCTTTTGTGGCCCCACACAAATTTTAAGATATTTATTTTACTGCTGTGAAGAATGTCAATAATATTTTCATATGTGTGCTGGTGAATAGGAGAAAATAAAACTCCTATGTGGTTAGTTGGAATGTACAGTAGTATAACAATTTTCAAAAACAATATGGAGGTTCCTCAAAAAGTTAAAAAAAAGATCTATCATATGATCCAGCCACCCTATTTTGGGGTGTATGTCTAAAGGAACAGAAATCAGTATGTTGAACAGATGCAGCACTATTCACAAAAACCAAAACATGGAACCCACCCAAGTGCCCCTTCAAGGGACTCATAAAGAAAATGCAGTATGTACATAAAAGAGTACTATATAACCATACAAAGATTGAATTTCTGTGTTCTGCAAAAACATGGCTGAAACTGGAGGGTATCGTGACTTAACAATTACACAATATATATTTACTTTCAAATAATATATTTATACATACTTAATAAAAAAACATTGTGTTATCTTTCAACTTAAAAAATAGAATACAAAATTGTATTTGTCTAATGATATCTATACAAAAGCTTCTCTGTAAGTAGTATCATTCATTCATTCATTCATTCATCATCTATCATTCATCATTAATTCATTAATTTTCTTAATGCCATAAATGTTAAAATTAACATTTTAAAGTATAACTAAGAGTTTTTAATATCTTAATCCACTTTACATATTAATTAGGACTTGACCTCAAATGCCAGCATGAATTTCCTCAATAAAACCTTTTTATAAAGCTGTAAAAATTGTTTAATCTCAGCATCTGAATAAATCATAGCACTATGCTTTCCCCTTTATTCTGACTTTATGGCTACACAGGAAACTCTAAAAGGATTCAAGGCTGTCTGCTTCATAAATTCTATAAATATTGGAGATCGAGTGTCAGGACTGAAGGAGACATAAATCTACATCTAATTAGATGTGGCCAGAAAGACAGCCAGCCATCTGGGCAGGCTTAAAGTCTTGATGAACCAAGTGAAGCATCATCTCAGGGTCTGAGCAAAAAGCTTGCCTTATCTTTATGTCTACCTTCATCCTTCCTTTCCTGTATCCCTTATTGCAGGAGGACTTGGTGCAGAGATGCAGCATAGCTTCCAGAGAGCTCCAAGGGTACCATCTGAAGATCTTTCTGCCACTCTCTGAAAATGTCCTGAATATTAATATTTATGACAATTCCCTGAATATATGTCTAGGATGTGACTAGAGAAGAATCAAGGAAATTAATTTGTTTTAAGATGCTACTCATAAGATCAAAATTTACATGCTACAGGGAAAGCTGCTGGAAGTGGGCCTCTGGCAGGAAGCCCAGCGTAGCCCACTGGGTCTGATTCATCTCCCGTATGGGCATGTGTTGGTTAAAGTTGATAATGAAGTCTCTTAAAATTAGGTCACAAAACAACAATACAGTCATTCAGACCACATTATGGTGATAAAACTCTATTAAATGCTAATTCCTCTTTTTCTCACCAAATTGTGTTAATCCAATCACAAAGTACATGTCTACAGCTGCAGTAGTCTCGAGTCAACAAAATATTGTTTTGTTATGAACCATCCTGAGTTTCTCTATTTCTGAGGGTCTTTAAAATACATTTCTCAGAAAAAATAAATGCATTCCAAAGTAATGTCTTTTCAGCATTATGGTTGTCTTAAGACTAGCAAGGACTGAAGAACTGATGAAAGAACATAGTACATCTGGTAGATAAGGAATATAAAAGAACTTGAACGGTCCAACTGCTGAATTTTCAAGGATGGAGGAGAAATACTGCCACAGTCTTCCATCCCAGGTTCCTGAAGAAAACATATGCTAACAGATTCTCTTTTGGAATCTTGCAGAATATCTTGCTCAGTGGGTGGAAAAATTGAAGTCTCCATACACTGCCAGAGCCTGAGAACAAGTACTGACTCTGAAGAATCCTTACCATGTTTATTATTCAATGGGCATAATAAGTACGCTTTTGATTGGCATTTTTTGCTTATTTATTGTTTAGATTTTGTCTCAACTATATCCTGTTCAAACTAAGTTTTCATATATTCATGTTTTTCTTGACTTTATACCATTTTTCACTGGACCTTTGTATTAGTGCATAAAAATAATTTGGTACTTTTATAAGAGATAAGAAGTTGCTTGAGTTCATTGATTGTCTTTTCATGGCCTTTATGTAATTATTTGCAATAATTTTTATGTACCAGAATGCTTGCTTCGTTGCTCTGGAGGATCTATACTATGCAGTAGTATTTTTCTGAATTTTTTTTCATTAGTGGGAACCTTGAGCTTGCCAGGCAAGTGCTTATTCTACTGAACTATCTCCCTGGCCCATTTTTCTGAAAATTTAAACTAGAATTTTATTTTAAGGTTTCAGACCTAATAGGTAACATTAAAATACTTTCTATTCTTAATATTTGTTTTCCTTTTGATAATTTTAATGCTCCTAATTTTACATTTAAAAATAAATCTAGTGGTCTAGAAGTAATTGCTCTTCATTAACCATTAATAAGGAGTGTTTAAAAAAAGTCAAATGAAAGCTGATTTTGAGCACCATCCAATGGAAAGCCAGCCTCCTGTAAATAGTACCATGTGTCCCCATTCATATTATTCACCAGATCAGGCACTATGTGACTTCTGGCTTTTCCCCAAAGTCAAAGTGACCATGAAAGGTAAATGTTTTGAGTGGACTTGGAATCTTGAGTAGCCACAAGCCCAACACTAAACACGTTTAGAAAGAGAACTTCTAAAACTGCTTCAGAAGGCTTCAAGAATGATGGGATTCATGTATTCAAAGTGAGAGGGAGTATTTTGAAGGGGATTAATGGCAACTTTTTAAAAATTGTTACAGTAATATTTTTAAACATTGGTTATATTTTTCTCACACCTCAGGCAATATGTTAAGCTTTATTCTAAATACTATAATACTTATTTAAATATTTAATCTTTCTGAAACTCAGATTTAAAGTTCTTAAACTGTTAAGTCAGATCTTGGTTATATAAATGCAAAGCCTTTTCTTACCCATCTCCCTTCACCGATTTTCAGGGGTTTGTAGCCCAAATGGACAATCATATCCATTTGGTCTACAAACTCAGCCTCTGCCTTGTGCAGTTGTCCTTGTACTCGACATTTGCGTGGGTTGTGACCTTTGCCTCTGTTAACACAGGCAGACATAATACTTGAAGAGTCTGCACCCAAGGCCATACAGAGAGATCTAGTTGAAAAATGTTATGTCTGATATCTCACATGGATTTTGTTGACCTAAGGCTAAAAGATAGTGTTTTGAGAAGTACGTGAAACTTCTGGATTATTGAAGTGCCTCTGCCTAATTTTAGAATCACTTTAAATTTAAAACACAGCTGTCTGCTGTGGAAATGGAAACTACACATATTTTTAAGATGAAACATGGAACTTCACAGACATGTCTTGCTCTCAAGCTGCTGCCATCTAACCTCCCCAGGGCTGTTCACTTCCATGCCTGAGGAGAATGGAAAACTTTGACACACTTTTGATGTATTTTAAAGTCTTTGCTATTACACAGTGATATTTGGCTCTTAGTAACCAATTTGTTTTTCTAAGGAGAAAGCAAATGTTTATAAAAGGAAAGCCTCCACAGGTAAGTCGTGCACAATTATCACTTTTTCTGAAGCTTTTGATAAACTAGTCATATCAAAGAAATTCCCTATCCATTGTACCCAGAATAGCCTGCTGAAATCTCAAGCTGAGCTTGAAACATCTCGTGCCAGCTTCTTAGCCCAGGCTGAGAAATTAACACCTGATCTAGCGGTCACATGTACAGGATGCCAGATACCTAAAACACAGAAACATTAGCAGCCACTGCTAGCTCTTCTCTCCAGCAGACCTTACCTGGTTTGAGATAAGATATATACTGATGAGGAAACTCTGGAGGCCATGTCCTTGCTACTAACTTCATATGGAGAGTGGTAAGAAGGAGCTCATACTTGAAAGGGCAAGGCCTGAAAAGTCACATAGATCTCCTTAAATTCTAATCCTACATGGCAGTGTTCATTTGTCCTTCAGTAAGCTGAGGCTTTCTTAACTTACATTTCCTCACTGTGAAAAGGTATAATGATCCTAATACTTCCTAAAGTACTTGGGAATATTCAAGAGTCAAATATATAGAAAGGGCATAGATCAGAGTAGGGCACATAGACAGCGTCCGAGCATCACCCTCGGTTTGGAAAGATGAGATAAGATATCATAGGCAATCAATCTGTCTGAAATGTAGAGTAGAATCATCTTTCAATAGGCCACCATATTCCTAAAACCAAGAGCATTAAGGCCTAACACTGGTCCTGGGATATAGCTCAGCAGCACAATGCCTGCCTGATGCTAGGGGTGTTTTTTGTTTGTTTGTTTGTTTTGTTTTTGCAGGGCCAGGGATTGAACTCAGGCCCTTGTGCTTGCTAGGGAAGCATTTATTCCACTGAGCCATATCCCTGGCCCAAGTGCTAGATCTTGAGTTAACAAACCTTAACTTTAACTTTAAGATCTATCCATTACTTACTCTTCCAATGCTTCAAATTCATTTCTTCTCTTTTTTTCTCCAAACTACACTTTATTTTTTGAAATGATAAAGCAAATGAGTTCACTGAGCTAGTAAAGCAGAAGAGAGTTGGTACCCATGGACAATCCCTACCATGGATATTTCAATGTTTTTTTTTTTTTTATGTTTTACCACAAAATGATTTTCAGGTAAGAAATAAGAAGGGTGGAGGAAAGGAGAGTGTAGAGTGTGTACAGAGGATTTTCTGTAGGTCTCACTTGATAAATTGACTCTGTGCCATGCTCTTCAAGATGTGATACAAAAACTATGCCCAGGACTTGAAAACTATTTTTTTCTTGTTCCTAACAGAACAAATGGTATATACTTAAACAAAAAGGAAAACTTAATTGTAAGATCTGTACTAAGAATACGTGCTCTAGCCCACATTCCTAGTTGGTTCACTATCTTATCATATAACAGAAAAAGCCAACAAGTGAGGCTCAGAACAAAAATACTTTCTATCCATCTCCATATGCAAATATCAGAGCTTTAATGAGCTACACAATTTTTATGCTTAATCTTTGGTCAGTATAGGTTTCAATTTAAAATCAAGTCATGAACTGTTTATTGTAATGACACTACGTATACATAACAATCTTTTCCCAATATGTCTTGCTATGAGGAGAAAAAAATCATCAGAAGCTCTTATTCTTTTCCTGGGAGAGAATTCATGAAAGCATACTACACTATTTCAGTTTCTGCAAAACTCAAATATACTATAAAGTCAAACAGGTAAATAAACCAGATAAATAAATAGCAATACCAAAATGGCTTCCACAAAACCATATTTCCAAAAGTAAAGTCAAGTAAGTACAAGTAATACACATATACAAGAAATGATGAGCAAGGGTTAGCTACAGATGCAAATAGTATTTTTTTATTGCAGATTTGTGAACATAATAATAAAATCAAATTCAGATACTATTTGAAATATATACAATTTAGGTAATCTGGCCAAATATTACTTGAATACAAACTATATTTGGTAGAGCTAAAGTTATATTGCCTTTTCTCTTCCTCCAACATTTATAGGTACAGACCAATATGAATAAAGTGATTTCTGTTTATGTGTTCATTAACAAAGAACAACAATTTCTATTACATATTTTTGAGACTATAAAAAGTTAAGAACACTTCAAGGAGAAAAAAATAAATTGTCAAGTTTAATTGGGCTGAGCAGATAGCTTGGGGATCTAAGTGTCTGCCTGGAAAGTGCAAGGACCTGGGTTCAATCCCCGGTTCCACCAAAAAAATAAATAAATAAATAAATATAATTATAAGATTCATTTTCTTAACGGGCCAGATTCAATTCTTCTAACTCAGCAAAAAATTTATCTGTTTCCACATTCATTACAGGCAGCAAATGCTGCCGCTTGTTCATCAGCACTATGGGTGTGCACCTGTGTGTGAATTCAGTTCTTTTTACATTTCCCACACATGAATAACTCAGTTTGGCTTCCTCCCATCTTGGCCCCCTGGTGCTCTCTGATGGCTTCTTCGGTCGAGTTTTTCCTCATCTATTTTTTTTTAATTAATTAATTTTTTATTTATTTTGTTGAACTACGAATGTCAATCAGACAGTTTCAAGGCACCTTAACAATACAGATTTGATAAATTAATACATTGCAAACTGTTTTCATAATGTTTTGGTATTGTACAAGGTGCATATATGATATTATATTTACAGATATTATTTTAGCAGATATCTCTTATCAGTGAATTAAGAGTGTAGCTGCTTACTTATCTTATTTATTATACCTGAATTATATCAAAAATTCAATAATTATTTTCCTAGTGGATGACCGTAGTACTAGAAGCCGACATAATATCCTGTCCAACCACCATTAGTGCAGATCTTGCCTCTCATAGAATTATGTAGAAGCACAGCGTTATCTGAGATGAATACACACTTCTCAGAGGACGAAATTAAAGAAGCGAATAAATATATGAAAAAATGCTCCACATCGCTAGCCATTCATGAAATGCAAATAAAAACAACACTGAGATACCATATCACTCCAGAAAGAATGGCTATCATAAGGAAATCAACCAACAACAGATGTAGGAGAGGTTGTGGAGAAAAGGGAACACTTCTCCACTGCTGGTGGGA
>PVKA01044015.1:0-16434 GCA_004027165.1 Ctenomys sociabilis
AAAGTGAGTTTGAGGCCAGCTTGAACTGCACAGTGAGACCCTGTCTCCAAAAAAAAAAAAAGACAAAAAAAAAAAGTATTAGTGAACTTTTGGATTTCTGCAGGATCTGTTGTGATTTCACCCTTTTCATTCCTAATTGCATGTATTGGAGTTTTTTTCCTTTTTTGATAATATTGACCAAGGTTTGTGTATTTTGTTTAATCTTTCAAAGAACCAATTCTTTGGTTCATCTATTCTTCATATTATCTTCTTAGTCTCAGCTGTATTATTTTCTCCTCTGGTCTTTATAATTTCCTCCTAGCCAGGTATGGTGGTGTAATTCCATCACTTGGGTGTCGAGGGCAGAGGATTGCTGTGAGCTTGGGCCATCCTGTGCTATATAAAGTGAGTTCAAGGCCAGGCTGAACTTCTTAGTGAAACCCTACCTCAAAAAGACAAGCAATAATAATAGTGATAATAATAATAATGATAATGATAATAATAATAATAATAATTTTCCCCTTGTATGTACTTTGGCTTTAAGTTGATCTTTTTCTAGAATCTTGAAGTTCAACATGAAGTTATTTACTTGAGATAATAGAGTAGCAGTAAGAGTTCAGTACTATAAATTTCCCTCTTAGGACTGCTGTCATTGTGTCCCATAAGTTCTGGTATGTTGTGCTGGCATTTTCTAATTGTAGAAAGTGTCTAATTTTCTTCTTTAATTTCATCTGTAGGCCATTCATTGTTTGGGGGTATTATTTAATTTCCATGTGTATTTTGATGTTATGGTATGGAATATTATATAAGTCTTGTTTTTTCCATCAGTTTTGAAAGATCATTTTATGGATTATATCAGTCTGGGTTCCAAGTTGTTTTCTTTTAGGGCTTTAAATGCTTCACTCCAGTAAAGCCAGTGAAGAGGATAGGAAGAAAGGAAAAAAAAATAAATAAAACTAAAACCTGAACAAAGAAGAAAAAGACTAATGACAGTGTTCACACTCATAGAAAACAAAATCAATCAAGATAAAAAGAAAAAAAAAGCAAAGAGAAAAAAAGATATTCAGTGATTTTGTTACCTTTTAAGGCCTACAGTTTTGTGGTAGTGACCAATTCAGGGCATGTCTCCACTGTCACTGGTAGACAGAGGAGCCAGGTAAGAGCCCAGATGTGTGCTGGATGGTCTCAGCAAACCCAAAGTAGGATCAGGCTAGGGTCTGGCTAATCCCAGAAAATCAGCAGTAGGAACAAGGGTACGGTTTTGATTCTGGTGCTTTCTTACAGAGTTCAGCCTGTACTGGCCAATGATTGTGGGGTTGGGGGCTGAATTGTTCAGCCTACAATACTCTGGATATTGTTTATGAGCCTGATCTTGGCTCCTGACCCTGGTTGTCTCCCTTGGTTGTGCTTTACTCAGTCATTGGCAGCACTGAGAGGAAGCCAAACCATGGTTGCTCCAAGTCCTGGGCTCAGTTGGCTGCTCCCAAAACTGGCATCTTGCCATGCACTCTCTCCAGGGAACCCTTGAACTGGACTCACTCACCAAGTGTTGTAGCTCATAGCATCCACTGCTCCACTCCACTGTTGTGTTTCTCCATGGATCTTGCTGGTGTCACTGGCCTTCATTCACTATGTCTCTGTAGATTCAAACTTCCCTTCTCATGCCTCAAGCTGGGAAGTCAGGGAGAATGTGCAAATTACCACTTCCTTTTTCTGCATTGAGATCTCTCTTCATTTTCTGTGTGGGCTCCAATGATCCATTCAGATCCTTCCTGGGTCCCAGGAATTCACCTCTGTCCTTTTTTTCTTCCTCAAGGTATTACATCCCAGTTTCTGTATTCTGAATCTCAGAGGCTGATTTGTTTCTGTTTACCATTCCATCTTCTCTTGCTACTTTTTGTCACAGATTATCTTCAGTCTATGGTAGCTGCCCATTGATCCCAGGACAGGATGCTTCAAAATTCCTGTGTTAGAATTGACATCAGGGTCAGGTGCCAGTTAGAAAGAAATGGTTAGTGCTTTTCCATTGGAACATGTCCATAGACATGTAGTAATTACTTTTTAAGGTAGTTTTTATCAGTTAAATTGTTGCTTTGCCATGGAGATAATCTACCAAGAGTCTTATTCCACTATTTTGGAAATCTTAGTCAATAATTAGGGCTTATAGTGTTAAAAATATATTTGGTAATAATTTTAAATTTATAGAAAATTTGCCCCAACACAAAGAACAGCCTTGTATCATTAACCTAGATTCACCTATTTTTAGCATCATGTCCCATTTGCTTTATCATTCTGGTGTTTGTATGCATGCATGCATGTATACGTACTTTCTGGGCCACTTGGGATTAAAGCTTCATACCTGTGGTGGATTAACTAATGGTGGACCTGTAATACCCAACGGAACTGAATCAGTGTGGTGCTGGCTGTGGAGGACCCAAGGATTGTTGCCAACAGCATCAAAAGCAAAGTGGAGGGGACGATGGTGTGCTATTTATTCTCATGGAGAAGCTTGTCAGGCTGGTTTTCCTGAGATGAACTCAGCTGTTCTCATTGTCAGAGGACCTTGGGTCCTTGCTGTCACTGAGGATGGCTGAGATTCTTTGGGGAGACCTCTGGTCCTTACCTTGAACATCGCTTCCAGGATCAGTGCAGATCTCTCAGTATGCTGATTGTTACAAATCCTTCATCCCATTGGTGCAAATTTTCCAGCTTCCACCACTGAACTTTGGGCCTTCCCAGTGCAGATCTTTGATATCATCTTGCATGAGCTATTGTCAGGGTCTAGGCCTTGGACTTGGAGAGGTCTTTGCCTTGGGCTGTAGGTCTTCAGCTGGGGTCCTGTGGGACATTGCCATGAGATCTAGGCTCCCAGCTGGATTCTTTGGGTCTTTAGTGCATGGACAGATTGCTCACACTCTTCTGCATTTAACTTTTTGCATGAGTATTATAAAATAATCCTAGGAACTGTGTGTCCTGTTTTAAATCTATTCCTTTGCAAACCCTGACTACAATAATACTTATGGCCTTTTACTTTCAATTAATTGAGCATGTGTGTCTTACAAATATTCTCTTACCCAACCATAGTACACTTAAGAATTTCAACAAATTTGACATTGTTTCTCTACCCTACCATAGAATTTATAATATACTATTTATTTTAGCTCATATTTCCTCCCCTTTTGTATATATTTTCTATTGTGTAGTGGTATAGCTATGGGCATAAATGTTCAAATGTATGTTTTTTTTTTAATTATGTATTTGGTACAGGGTGTCACTATGGAGCTCGGACTCAGTGATCCTCCTGTTTTCAGCCTCCCCTGTGCTGGGACTACAGGTGTGCACCACCACACCCAGACTTGGCCACTGGCTCAGTGCGCACCTGATTATTTTATAATATGCAAGAGAATATAATAGAATGTGGGAAGAAAATAATTCACAAATTGAGGCCATTTTTCTAGTTTTACTTTTATTTTCTGTGTCTTTAACAATAGTTTTATTGAGATATGAGTTACATATCATAGAACTAACTCATGTAATATCATTTTCAAATATATTTACATTAATTTCATTTTTATTCACATTAATTTTTTTTTTTACTTCTTGAGACAGGGTCTTGTTATGCAGTTCAGGCCTTGAGCTCACTTTGTAGCCCTGGATGGTCTTGAACTTGCAGCAATACTCGTGCCTCAGCCTCCTGAGTGCTAGAATTACAGGTGTGTGCCACCATGCCTGGTTTATTCACATTAACTTTTTAAATCATATGAAAACACAACCAAAACTCTCCAAAGCCATTAATATTCAATACTCAGCTCCAGCCAACCATCAGTCTACTCTCTATCTCTATAGATTTCGTGTTCTATATATTTCTATGAATAAAATCATTTAACATGTGACATTTTTGTGTGGCTTTCTTTTACTCAGCACAGTGTCTTCAAGGTTTTGACACTTCATTCTGTTTTACTTAACAGTGCTAGGGATTGAAACCAAGGCCTTTGCACTAAGCTGTACTGACAGCCCTTTATTATTTTTTTTTATTTTGAGATAGAGTACAAAGTTGCTTGGGCTGGGCTTGAAATTGTCATCCTCTTGCCTCAACCTGCATAATGCTAGGTATGCATCACCACAGCTACATACTTTGTTCTTTTTTATTGCCTTATAGTATCCTGTTATATGGTCAGACCACATTTTATTTATATACACTTGTGTTATCTCCAGTTATTTGGTATCATTTGCAATTAAAACGTGTGCACAGTTTGAGTAGTACTGTGTTCCGAGATTAGCATAAATACCTTATGTTAATTTTTAAGAGAAGCAATGGAAAAGTTAAGTGTAGCTCTTTTTTTTTTTTGGTGGAACTGGGGATTGAACTCAGGCCCTTGCACTGTCAGGGAATAAGTGTTACTCTTGAAGAAATTGAATTTTATTTCATTTTATTTTTTTATTAATTTTATTGAGAAACAAGTAACAATGAAACAGTTTCAAAAATAATTAGTAGGACAATTTCAATAATTAATACATTGCATATTGTTGTCTTTAAGAAATGGAATTTTCGGGGTTGGGGAGAGGGCTTGGTGGAATAAGCACTTCCCTGGCAAGCAAAAGGGCCTGAGTTCAATCCTCAGTTCTACAAAAAAAAAAAAAAAAAGAAAAACAGAAATGGAATTTTAAATTGCTTCATCAGCTTTCTATGTTATTCCTTTCATTCTGCCCCATTTTCTTGACCTGTGAGCTAGTCTTTCTGTCCATTTTCCTATGTACTTCTTATTTTGCCAGGGATGCTATTGGCAAAGGAAGCATTTATCCAGTAATGCTAAAATGCTAAGTACAGCACTTTTAATTGATAACAATCTTGTGAGTTTGGTACTATAAAATCCAGTGAAAGACAGGGAAACTGATTAGGTTTGATGGCACACACCTATAATCCTAGCACTAGAAGGCTGATGCAGGAGAAGCACTGGGAGTCTGAGGCCAGCCTGGGCTACATAGCAAGACTATTTCAGTGGGTCCTCCCATGCCCAAAAGATGAAGAAACTAAGGCTTTGAGAGGATAAATGTCTTGTTCAAAGTTATCTGGCAACTAGAGGCAGAAAAGAGATTATCTCACTTCTCCTGGATTCTGAAGTTAATATTATTTCCTTAGACTGTTTCCCAAATGCAGTGTTCACTGGACAGAGCTTACTTCATGCTTGATATACTATACATGGCTGTATGAATTACAAAGGAAGATTGTGATAAGCTTTGGGCACTGGAAATAAGGCACTGAATACAGGAGAACCTAGTTTGAAGAAGGAATGGGTTGGCATGTACAGTTTAGGACATAAAGAGCTTGAGGACACCATTCATTCAACTTATACTTGAGTGGCTTCTCTGTACTGAGCACAGTGCAGGATTCTGGAGAGGCACTGAAGAATGAGATAGCCATGTTCTGTGCTCTAGTGGAGCATGTGGTCTTAGCAGAACAGACATAAAAACAGCTCTAATCAAGTGTAATCATGTCATGCTAGACAAGGAGAGGAAGATTTAATTAAGGCATTTAGAGCAAGTGATTTCTTAAGGCTAAGATAAATAGAAAGAAATTTGCAGTGGCAGTAGCTTAAGGCACACATGGGAACATCAGCTATAGGAGATAACAAGATTTGGGAATCATTCATGATTTTCTTCCACTTTCCCCTCTACTACAAGAGAGCAAACATGATTGCCTCCAGCTGCATGGAGCAAATGATAGTTCTTGGACTCACCTTTTTTGCCATCTTGCCTTTAAATATGTACTGCCTTCTGCATGCAGTTTTGCTCCCCTATATCTTTGTCTAGCCAACATGTGCCTGTCTTTATTGTAATCTTTCAGAAAGCATAGCATGATGCCTTGTTCCATGTCCCCATAGTCTCCTGGGCCTATCAATCACACTATCTCTTCTATTAATTGTGAATACACGAAGAGCAGGGATGTGTTCATCAACCTCAGTATCTACACAGTGCCTGACACACATTAAATTAGACAAAAAGGCCCAAATTGTGTAAAAGATTTTTTAAAATTTTTGTCTTTTTGAGACATAGTCTTGCTATGCAGATGAGACTGGCCTTGAACTCACTTTTTAGCCCAGTCTGGCCTTGAACTCACAGTAATCTTCCTGCTTCAGCCTCCTGAGTGCTAGAATTACAGGTGTGTGCCACCACAGCCAGATCTGCATTTTTGAACAAGAGGAGACTGTGTTATTTCACAGAAAGAGCTTGGTTGTCAGTCTGAATCAGTGTTTCTTAGCTGGGGGTTAATTTGCTTCCCCAGGGTACCTCTGATAATGTCTGGAAACATTTTTTTTGATGGAACTGGGGATTGAGCTCAGGCCCTTGCACTTGCCAGGGAAGCACTTATTCCATTGAGTATCTCTCCCGCCCTTGGAGACATTTTTGGTTGTTACAAATAGCAAAGATGTGAAGAGGCCAAGGCCACCATACAGTATGCAAGACAGCCCAACAACAAAGATAAATGTATCTCTTGTCAGTTTGTTCTGCTTGGGAGAGAGTTGTTTTGTGGAATTTGAGGTCAGGTAAAGCAAGGCAAGTATGCTTAAGCTTGTTTTGTTATCTAGAAAAAATAGGGGAGTATCTGAGCCTCTTTCATTCTCTTTATTAGAGTAAATCAGGACAACATGGGAACTTTTTTCAAAATATCTGCTTTCAGACACCCTCTCATCACAATAAAGATCAATGGAGAGACAAGAGAAGGAGGAGGAGGTTGATGAGAGAAAGGGGGAGGGAAGAGGAGAAGGGGGAAGGAAGGGGAAGAAAGAAAGAAGGAAAACGAAGAAAGAAAAAAACACCCCAACCTTCCTCCTATCTTCTAGTGCCTTTTCCTTTTATTTCCAGATGCCCAGGCTACACAAAAGAGGAATTTAGAGGAGAGCAGGTGGTGGGCAGGACTGGGCCAGCCAACAGCAAGCCTGCAGATTCAGCTGTAATGGTGACAGCTGTGCCTCTCCAATTGCTCATTACTAGCTGATCTCAGTCACCTGCAAGAGGGCCAGGGCATAAAAGCCTCTTTTGTGGCCATGGACAATTGGAGTCAAGCTGCCTGTATTCAGATTTTCTCTGTTGCAAACCCATGGTGTGAGCTTAGGTAAGGTGATCCCTGAAATTCCCTAGGAGACAAAATAGTAAATTCAGTGGTAAGGGACCTTGAGATCTGAGGAAAGGGGGTTAACTTCCATCTCTACAACTTTAAAATTGTAGACTTAGTGTTGGCTTCTGGCACATGTCAACTGTGCAGCCCCTTGGGACTGGACACCAGGAGGGCCTTGCACTTGCCCTAGTGATCTTCTGTGGCTATCTTGGAATTCCTAATAATTTTGTAACAAGGACTCTTAAAGTTTCATTTTGCACCGAGTCCCACAAATTTCACAGCTTGTTCTGTGTTACTTATGGGAGAGTACTTCTGTTTTGATTTAATTTCTCCCAAATGGGGATTGTACCAAGGCTTATAGGAAAGGGCATACACATACATGCAAAGCCTTTCTTTGGTGTAGGCAATGGGCTGTTGATGTTAGCCACTGCTAAGAAACCCTGGGCCTCAGTGTCTTCATCTGCAAAATAAAGTACTAGATTGCAGAACACCTAAGGCTTTCTATACAAGTATAGTGTGCCCACAATTTTCTTTGACCCTAACCAATATGAATATACCTTGAAATGCATAATGACTGCTTTTTATCTTTTCTTGAGGTGCTGGGAATGGGACCTAGGGCCTGATGCAAGTTAGGCAAGCACTATGCCATTAAGGTACATCTCAACCTTGATCTTTAAATGTGAAGATAATTTTTCTTTCTTTGTAGTCTTAATTAATTAACTTTAGCTGAGGATTAAAGCCAGGGCCAGTCTTGCCTTTTTTTTTTTTTTTTTGGTGGAACTGGGGATTGAACTCAAGCCTTTATGCTTGCCAGAGAAGTGCTTATTCCACTGAGCCATCTCCCCAGCCCCAAGTCTTGACTTTTTAGAAAACCTCATCCATGTTAATTGTCTCTGCTTGTAGCCTCTACTTGCCAGTCTTGAAATCTCCTTTGAAAATTCTTACATAATGATTTTTAACTCCCATTTAATCTTTGTTTAAGAAACATATGTTGAGAAGGTAGGTTTGGTATGTAATCTCAAAACAGTAGACAGTTTTTAAACCCATGTGGATGATTAAGGCATGAGCACAGTGTGTGTGTAGGGTTAGTGGATTGCTGGAGTATAGAATCCATCCCTTGGGTTTGGAGATTGACTGGGGGACAGTTGAAGCACAGGCCTCACAAAGGGGGAGAATACAAATTGAAATGCAGGTTAGGGACTAATTCTGTGAAAGATGAGGGGAAACAAGCAAATACTTTACTGAAATACCTTGAAAGAAGCCAATATCTTCCCTACAAAGTACCAACTCTCTAGAGAGTGGCACAGTATCTGTATCATACTTTGAGATATGAACAAAGTGGGTTAACCTCCATCCCCATAACTTTAACTAAAACTGTAGATTTAGTATTAAATTCTGACACATGTCAACTGCCCAGCCCCTTGGGCCCAAAGATATTTGTGTTCTATCTTAATTTTAGGGAAGACTTGCTACAGGTCATTTCTACTGGCACTGCTATCCCTAGCATGGGCCATGCATTTGTCTTTTTAAACTTTTTATGGCTGAAATTTAGTCCTTTACAAATGTACTTGAGTTTATTGTTTTTTGTTTTTTGTTTTTTTTTTTTGATACAGGATCTCACTATATATTTTAGGTGACCTTGAACTCAGTATGTAGTCTAGACTGGCCTGGAATTTCAGTGATCCTTCTGCCTCAGCCTTCCCACATACTGGGATTATAGGCATGTGTCATCATGCCAGGCACAAATACACCAAATATACTAGAGTTTATTTAACCATTGACCAATTTTAAAATAACTGAAAAGCACCTGATTTGTTTAAAAAAAGGCAACTCACTCATAGCCCTCTGTATTGCTTTTTCTGTGTGTATCACAAGGTAGTTAATAAGCTTTTTTAAAAATCTTGAATCCATTCTGTCCATTCTTTAATAAAGAAACTCCTTTTTAGCCCCATCATACCTTTTCATCTTCTTTTTAAATGTGTTCATGAATTTTAGAAATTCCCTTCAAGCAGCATTTGGTGGCTCATCCCTATATTCCCAGACCCCTGGGAGGCTGAGGCATGAGGATTGTGGCAAGCTCAAGACTAGCCTGGACTACATAGTGAGTTCAGAGGCAGTGTAGAATATATGGTGAGACTCTGTCTCAAAAAAATTTAAAAAAATTCCCTCTGACATTAGGTAATCTTTGAAGTGATTGATTTTAGTTGACAAATTTTATTTGTATATATTTATGGCATACAATCTGATGTTTTGAAATATGTACATAATGTGGAAATCCTAAGTAGAGCTAATTAATATGCATTACCTGTCTTGTTTTTTTAATGTGGTGAAAATACTTAAGATTTATTTTCAGCTTTATTCAGTGATACAATGCATTGTTATTAACTGTAATCACCACTTTATACAATAGACCTTTTAAACTTATAACTCTTGTCTAACTGAAATTTTACATCTTTGAACAACATGATTTAAATTTCTTTCATCTTCTCTGCTGGCTTTATTTTTTATGCTATGCTTTCTCTGATTTATTTTTCTATAATTCTTTCATTTTGAAGCCACTTTACTTTTATGTATACTGACTAGTCACCTTAAAAGTCTAGTACTGTCTACTGATTTGGGGTTAAAGATACACATAATTTGTGTTGTTAGAATGCAGAATTATAGTGGTACCTTGGTCATGAACTTAATTTTTTTTTTGTAAGTTTTGAAAAGTTAGTTGCATTTGTGTTTGTGTGGGGAAGATGGCCATGGTTATGTTTGCCACCTGATGCAGAGTTTGAAAATAAAAACAAAATTGTGCCAAATACTTCTGTTTGTGAATGAAGGTGTCACTGTAATTATATACCATTACAATCTTAAAATAACATTTAAAATCTAAAGCTACTTTTAGGAATTTAACGAAAAAATTATTTTGATCTCTGTTAAAAGCTTTGTTTCTCTTTAGAATATAGGCAAAACAAAATACTGTAAAATACCTTAGTGGTTCTTAAAAATGACTTTTAAGTATCTTTCAGCCACACAGTGAGAGAAAACTACTAGTACACCTGTAGGGTTGTATCGGAATTTTATTATTATTAATATTATTATTATTTTTTTTTTTTGTGGAACCAGGGATTGAACTCAGGCCCTTATGCTTGCCAGGGAAGCATTTAATCCACTGAGCCATCTCCCCAGCCCACCTTATTATTTTTTGTAGGAAGTTATTTTTCTATCAAAATCATGACCAGTTTTATCCATATTGCTTTCTGTTTATACTTTTCAATTTTGAAAGTATTTTATTTTTAAATGCATTTAAAAAATTATTAAAATATGCCTTTTCAAAGTTGTATTTTTGGGCCAGCAAGATAGCTTAGCAGATTAAAGCACCTGCTTAGGAAAGCTTAGGCAAATTCAGGGACTGAGGTTTGATTCCTGACACCACATGCCACACCAGCCTCACCCCAAGGGTGGGCTGAGTTGGCCACAGAGTCTGGATATAGTGGTGTATGCTATGATCTCAGCACTGGGGAGACTAAAAGCAGGAAGATTACCACAAGTCCGAGCTGCCTAGTGAGACCCTGCAACAATGAAATACATTTAAAAAAAAAAGTTGTAGTTTTGAGACTGGGCATGTTAGAGCACACCTGTAATCCCAGCACCAGGGAGGCTGAAAGCAGTAGACTCATCATGAGTCCGAGTTGCATAGCGAGACCCTGCACTAAATACATTTAAAAAAAAGGAAAAAAAGTTGTATTTTTAAGCTAGGCATGGTGGTGCATGCCTGTAATAATACCACTCAGGAAGCTAAGGCAGGATTGTTGCAAGTTCAAGGCCAGTCTGGGCTATAAAATGAGCTCAAAGCCAGCCTGAACTGCATAGAAAGAACTTGACTGAAAAAGACAAAAAAATATTTTTGAGTGAGCAATCTTACACTGTTGCCGTCAGTGGCTTTGGAACTCCTGGGGTATCAAATGATGCACTTGCCTCAGCCTTCTGAGTAGCTGGTACTTGAGGCATATAAGGCTATACCTATATAATTATTTTTTAGTCATTTTTGTTGTGCATGGATAGTCATTCTTACTTTTGCCCTGCTATTAATAAACTTTTCTCACACACTGAATATAAATGGAGCATTCCATTTTCTTATAGATTTTTATAATTAAAAACTGAATTCTTGACTCATCTGGAGTTAATTTTAGTCATTTTTTCGGTACTATTTATTAAAATTTCCTTTCCCTAAAAACCCTTCATTTCTCACATTATAATCCATAGATACTTGTGAATTGTTTTTTCATTATCTTATTCTCCCATGTAGCTGAAGTTGGTTGAATATTAATTTCTGATTTCATGGTTTGTTATGTTTTGTCTCTAAGCCTTGTTCACATCCTTTATTTTTTAACTTTTTATACCAGGAAATTATGCTACATAGTAGCCAAAACTAATGATCAAATGAACAAACCAAAAGCCACCTTGAAATTCCATAAAAAGATACCCTTGGTATTTTATTTACTTTTCCTTGCCTCAGCATTAGCTTCTCATTCTTAGCAGAGTTTTGGTCCATTTGTTTACTTATTAAATGAAAATTTAAACTTCAAAAATCACGTCTTTCAAGAATCAGGGCTTCAATTCAAGTATTACTCAATTCATTCTTTCTCTTAACTACCAGCCTGAGAATAGCAGCTGTTGAACTTTGGAGAGAATAATAAAAAGATATGGAGTAGAAAATATTTGGGCTACAATTGTGTTTAAACTAAATATGAAGCTGAAACCAATATAGTAACGTTTACAAAAATCAGTTCACCACAATCAGTGGCACCATCAAGGAAATTAGTCGAGGTACTTGGATGTGGTGTGCTTTGTCTCGGAGTTATTTCTCTGTAATGCTTCCAACTAGAGCCATGAATTGTGTCTGGAAGGGATCTTGGAGTAATTTACCATGGTTTGAAAGGCAGTTCCTCTTTTTGCTTGACTACCCCTATTACCCACGCTTATTTCTTTTTGTGATGTCCAGTTAATGTTTGTATGTTTTTTTTCTGAGTAGCAACAAAGACAAAACATAGTTTCTCATATAGGTGGCATTAAAAAAGTTCAAAGTTTTCAGACTAAACATCATAGAGTATCTTTGAATGTCTCAAGTGGCCAAGAGTAGCACGAATGTAGAGGAGGCCCTGCCCTGATGAGGGAGTTGTAATGTCTGCTTTCAGGACTTCTTTTTATATTTCAAAAAATAGAATCATATAAAACAGGGGCGGAGAACTTTTTAAATATTCTATCAAAGACTGCTGACACAATGAAAGAGTTTAATTAAGGGTCACAAGGGGGAAAAATTACCCTTAAAATGTGAAGAAATAGAACATGTTCCATTAACCTGGTTTGAAAATCAGGAAAAGGGAACATTAAACTCCTCTTTCAATAAATGCAGCAAATAATTTACAGGAAATACTTCAGCTTTACGTTATTTATAATAAAAAGGAACAGACAAGAGGGGAAAAATGAAGATGTACTGAATTACTTGCACATAAAAGTTGGTCACCTCTAAGAAGTACAGCTCTCACATAAAGGCAGCCAAATAATGCCACAGTTTGCTCTTGAAAACATTCTAAAAGTTTCGGTGCAAGTTTAGTGGATCTGTGTACAGAAAACTATTCTCTTATAAAAATATCAGCTGTGCATACTATGGTCCATTTCTTACAAATTCTCTGTTTCTTTTTTGTCTTTTTTTCTCATTAACTTTATTGAAAATCAATAATTATATAGCATATTAAAATAGTAGACAAATATTGGAATGTGAAAGATATAAGATATAGACAGTGAATTTTAGAGAAATATTTCTGAAATGAATGCATAGCATGAGATTATAATAGATTGTACATTGTAAATAAATTATTTACAAACTTAAATGAATATAACAATAAAAATTGTCCAAAATAAAAGAAATAATTTACAGATCTGTCATGTAATAGTTCACTGTGTGCCAAAATCAAGAAACATATATTTAGAATTCTCGAAGGAGAAAGGAGTAGGCAATAAATATTCAAAGATTTAACATTTTTGAATTTGGTTGAAATTACAGCACCGCATTTCAAAGAAAAATGAAGTGTTTGCGCAAGAAATTTGAATAAAATCATACCAAGATACACAAAAATGAAATTATTCAAAACGAATTGTATAGAAAAAATTCATTAAAGCATATACTTAAAAAATATTAGCTATGGGAGAACAAAATTGAAAAGCATCTTATCCATATTAGAAAGTAAAGAAAAAGAGCAAGCGGGTAAGAAACTTGACTAATTAATTCAAAGGACTGAAAGAAAAAGAAAATCTGTCCTTATTGAATTTTATACTTAGCAAACATACCTTGGAAAACTAAAATAAAATATTTTCCAGTTATACAAAATATTCAAAATATTCTAATACCTCCAGGGGTAGCATATAGAAAATAATAAATAGCATAAATCAGAAGGGAAGAGAAGTTGTTGTATGGTACCTGGATAAAGAATAAAGAGCTCTCAAAATGGTAGTTATGCACGATTATGTAAAATATATTAGATGAACCCATTTAAAAGGTCATTGAAGATGTCTACAAAACAGTATCAATCTTAAGTCAGGTTATACACGTATTTTTTTCGTGTGTATGTGTGTAAAAGACAAAAAGTAATATAAAGTCAATGGAAAATGGAAACATACTTTCTAAAGTTTCTTATACCACATCTTTTAAGTAGATTGTAATTCAAAGATACAGTATAAATTTTAAAACAAAAATTAAGATTAACCAATATTCAGAAAATTATTTAAATATTAATTAAAATTAAATATTTCAAAACAATTCAACTAAGAAAAAGTTTTCATGATAGTAAAGAATTACTAAGAATAAAATATAACATAAATACTGGAATGGCAAATATATGAGCAGAACTTCTGCTTGGGGATAGGATATCACACAAAGTTCTAGTATGTGGTGGATGTGGATAGTATCCATGACACTAACTGGTGGCCAGGTGTCACTTGTGGGACTGAGCTACTGCTATTTGCTTGATATGTACTCTGCTCAAACAGAATCATGACCCATAGGGTTCAGGAGAAGTCCATTTGTAGAGTATGATGATGAAAATATTTTGCTGCTGTATATAAAAAAATGATTGAAAGACTGCTTTTGTATACCTTGTTTTCTCCTATGTTTAATTGTTTGCCCTTTTTGGTGAGTTCTTTTTGTTCTCATTCATGGAGTTGTGGTCATTTTAATCCCTCTCTAGAATATCTTTTAGTAGTCTGTGTAGGGTTGGCTTTGTCATCATGAAATTCTTTAGTTGTTCTTTGTCATGGAAGTATTTCACTTCTCCATTATATTTGAAAAGAGTTTTGCAGGGCATGTCGGTCTGGGTTGGAATTTGGTTTCTCGCAAGATTTGTAGTACTTTACTCCATGCTCTTCTTGACTTGATGGTTTGTAAGGAGAAATCTGCCATTATTCTGATGGGTTTTCCTTTCAATGTGATCTGTTTCTTTCTGCTTTTAGTATACTGTTCCTGTGCTGAATTTCTGGTATCTTGATTATTATATGTCTGAATGTTGTTTTATTATTTATATATTTATTTTTTTAAGCTATGGCAGGTTTTATTAATGAAAAATTCTGCTTGGTTTATTTTTCACCAGTCTGTTCTGGCGTGCTTCTAATGATATCAGCATCACCTGGATCAATGATTGCTAGTGTGCATACTCTGTAGTATTTTCCACATGCTGTGTCCAGTTTGATATTATTGCCACTATAGTGGTGGATACCAGTTGTGGCCAACATGGCATAGTACTCTATCTCAGATTTCCTCAAGGCTGGGCAGTTGTTGGCAAGGATGACCAATTTCGCTTTGCTCTGTCTGATCATCTTCAGCATCTGCTTGTACCCCAGCACGTATTTTCCACTTTTCATAACAAGTTGGAGCCTAGAGTTAATGGACTCCAGAGATTTTTCTGTCTTCTTTGCGGCCACCATCTTCCTGCCTTAGGTGTGGACAACCCTCAACCAGGAACAGCCGTCAAGATGGCCGGGGAGTGAGAAAGGAACTGAGTGTTGTTTTAATTGGGTTGATGTTATTTGGAGTTCTATATTCTTTAGATACAGAATGTCAGATTGTATCCCCACATTTGAGAAGCTTTCTGCTATTACTTTTGTCCACATTCTTTTTATATCATTTGTGTTGACTCCTTCTTTCTCATTGATGCCTATTTGTCTTATGTTGTTCATCTTTGCGTCATCTTGCAGATGTTTAATTATTTTTTCCTGCATCCTATTTTTTTAAAATAATTTTGTTGAGAAGCAAATAGCAATGAGACAGTTTCAAAACTGATTAGTAGGACAGTTTCAATAATTAATACATTGTATATTGTAGTCTTTGTAGTGGTTATTCATAGTATAAGATGAAGACATGATATCCTGTCCAAACACTATTAGTACAAATCTTTTTATTCATTGAATTAAGAGAAAGTAGCTGTTTATCTATCCTATTTTTTATATACAGATACAAAATGATCCTTCATTTGCATCCCCTTTTTTTGGCTTAGCTTTGTCAGAGATGGGTATTCCATTGCCAATTAAATATTATGGGTGTGTGGATTCAGTAAAATAATTCTATATACTCTAGTAGTCCATAATAGTAGAGGGTTATCTGTAGGACTGGCAATGTCAGAAGTTGTTGATTTGAGCCTTTTACAGCTCAGCATATTAATATGGTTTTACTTATTATACTTCAATTTTATACATTTTTTTGCTGGATGTTAAGACTAGGATAAAGCAAGACCTATATAACAAGAAATGTAGCTTTTGTATCTGATAAGGTCCCTCAAATTCCCTCAGGATTTATCCTGAAACTCTTTACCTCAGTTTGTAGATCCTTTGTCAGTGTCAGCCATGTGTATGAGTCACGACCATTACTTGACAAATTTTCTCGCTGTGAAAGCCTGGGAGAATCTTTTCTCTCCATGTGACACTCCTTAGGCACACTCTACATCATCGATCTCTTTCCTCTGTGGCCCCATAATCTCCTTGATCAGAAAATTTGGGACACAACTGAGTAACATGATGTTACAGTGCAGGTTCTCCTATGTCCTTAGTCTTCACTGACCTTGAAAGGCTACATCCTAGTTGGTTTTTTTTTTATTTTTTTTCCTTTTATTTTTATTTTATTGAAATACAAATGTCAATCAGACAGTTTCAAAACACCATAACCATACAGAGTCGATGAAATAATACATTGCAAACTGTTTTCATAACGTTTTGGTATTGTACAAGGTGCATACATGATATTATATTTACAGGTTTTTATATAGCTGAATTATATCAAAGATTCAATAATTATTTACCTAGTG